>PVHY01009978.1:0-53906 GCA_004024945.1 Uropsilus gracilis
CCTCCCTGACCCCTTCTCAGGAGGGCTCGGCCGGGTCCGGCCGCCGTGCTTTCGCGGTCGTCTGTCGGCTCTGGCTAGTTAAGAAAAATAAACAACGTTCCAAATGGAGGCGATTCCTTTCAACCCAAGCCCCGCCGCCTGCCAGAGAAATGCAAACAGCGGGGGATGGCCCGAGTCCGCCCGGGCCCCCGCGCCCGAGCTGCGGGTGGGAGGGCCGGGCCGAGGTAACCCGAGCCGCCGCGCCGGCTCCCCGCGAGCTGCCCTCCGCCTGCCCCTTCGCCCCTGACCCCGCCGGCGGCGCGCCAGGCCCGCGCCCCCCTTTCCCGGCGCCCCCAACTGGGCCAGGACCCGGACTCGCCGTCCGAATTGCTCCCTTCCTGAGCGCGCTCTCCCGGGGTTGGGAGTGGGGCGCTTCTCGCCACCGACCCGGGGAGCCCCCGCCGAGTGTCGCGCCCTCTGGGCCACTGGGCTTCAGTGCGGTCCCGCGCGCGGGCCCCGGGCCTGGGATTGTTACCCTCCAAGAAAAAAGGGCAAAGGATGTCAGAAACCCGCCTGGCGAAGCATTGCCCGGGGAGTGCGTCGCAGGTGCGGGGTCGCTTGCGTGCATGCCCTCCCCGTCCTGCGGCGCACGGTCCGCGAAGCCGGGGGCACCCCAGCTCTGTGAGGCCGCGGCCGATTTGGAAGCGGCCGCAGAGGTGGGGTAAACTGAGGCGGTGTACTCTGCCGGGATCAACCAGCTGGGCATCCCTTCTGGCACCGGGACCTAGAGCACCCCACGACCTCCTCGGCGGGGGAAACCTGCGTACCAGGCCGGCAGAGGGAGCAGACCGGCGGGGTGAGGATGACTTCGCTTTTGTCACACCCGGTTCCCCGCAGGACGGATGCGCCCATCTCGCTTTTATGACGGCGTGAATGACTCCAGGGGTTCGGGGTGACTACGTGTGTGTACGAGACGAGGTCAGGTTCTGCAGCAGTCCCCGACGCCCAGCGGCCAATGCCAGACACCGGGATCGATGGGAAGCCCGGCACTGTGGCCTCTCCAACGCGAGGAGGGGTCGCGGCGCCTGGTGGCCTGGAGGCGCCGGGGTTCGCGGCGGCTCAGGGCTCCGCTGGAGTCTCGCGCTTTGGAGATCACGTGACCGAGGTCCTCGGGGGTCTCCTTTCTGGGGGGGTCCTAGAGCTTCGAGGCCTGAAGTATTAGGGAGAGGCAGCTTCCGCCCAATTACTTCTTTGCAAAGCTGGGCGACGCCGCGGAAATCGGCGGGAGATGCAAGAGTGAAGCGCCCCTCGAGTTCGTGAGATACGCGGACCAGCGAAAATAGGGGATCCCCCCTGGGGCTTTCGGGGTCTCTTTTCAGCCTTCGCTCTTCGCCAGGGGCAGTTGTGTCTGGCTGTCGGCCTGTCTTTATTCTGTCTTCCCGCATCCCTACCTGGCTCTCTGCTCCAGCTTTTGGCCCGGCCCGGGTGCCGAGGGCTCCCCCGGGAGCGCTACGCACGTGCACGCTCGCGCGCCATATGCTCGCCACACTTCCAAGTCGGCGCCCGGAGTCCGTCGGCGCTGCACAGCGCAGCTCCGGGCCTTGACTTTCGCCTAATGCGCCGAGCCGCACTGCAATCAATACGCATTACGCGTGGTGGCCACCCCTCCGCCCCGCGCACAAATACACTCAGCGTGGGAGAGAGCCTTTCTCCTCTTTCGTCAAGACTGCCCCTGTGGGCAGTCAAATGGGCATTTTCTCCCATTGGCATAAAATGGGGGTGTGCTTAGAGTGGAGGAGGTAAAGGTAGAGAATAGCACTACTGCCATCCGTCCCCAGCTTCCTAATCCTTTCCCGTTTTGCCAGCTAAGACCAACAATTCTGCCAGAAAGCAATCCACTCCTTGTTGGCCCTTGAGTGAGGACCACTTTAGAGATGGATGATAAATCTGCCCTGCGGGAATCCGCCCCTCGGCTTCCCCCACCATTGCTCCTCCCAGATCCGGCCTTGTAGACGTGACCTGAAGGAATCTCCGAGGGAGCCGGGCTCAAAGCCGCCTCAGGGTTCCTGGGCAGCGTCTGACAGGTCAACCCTCGCTCTCCTCCTTCCCTCCTCCCCTAGTCCGGTCCCCTCTTCCACCCCACCCCCCGACCCTCGCGTGGGACTCAGACACCGAGCCTGGGGCGAAGACATGGCTGACAGTTAAATTGCAATGTAGGCCGAGGGGGGAAAAGGGACCGTGTCTCTTTAACGGGCCCTGCAGACAAAGCTTCTCCCCTCGGAGCGAGCGGAGTCGGGCGCAGCCGCGCGCAGACCTGTCAGCGCGTCTCCCGCGCTTGGGAGAGAGTTTGCAAAGTCATAATTATATCTCTTAACCTGTCTTGCTCTCTGCAGAAGAAGGTCCCATTATATTGAAATGAGATTATTAGCCATCAAATACTTTCTTTCTCGGGAGTTTTTTTTTTTTTTAAATTCAAATACCTTAACGACTTGGCAATTGCATTTTGATCAGATTTAGTTGGCGCCCCAGCCCGGCGCGGGAACCGGGGTGGGAAGGCAAAAGGTTGGGGAGGGAAGAGGGGGTGCCGAAAGAGTTTGCAAAGAGAAGCAAGTCCTCTTTTATCTTGCCCTTTGGTTCTCATCTACTGGGGCGGAGAGCTGTAGGCCTGGGAAGAGGGTTTGAGATAAGGGAAGTCGGAGCGAGGTGGGAGGGGGAGGACGTCTTTCATCCCCCTTCTGACCTTGGCTTAAACCACCGCTCAAAATGGAAGGAGAATGTCCGACTGGGCGGATGTAGACCGTGGGGCCCGACCCGTATGCGGAAGTTTGGTGGCTGCAGGAATAGGGGTGGGTCTCCGGCATCAGGTAAGGACTGAGGCTGGAGCTGGCAGTTGCTCGGGCTTAGCTGTTTCCGCTGGAGGTTTGCTCAAGGCTCCCGCCAGGTTCCTGGTGGATGGAATTTCAGTACGTAATAAATGGGGGGTTGCTCCACGCCCAAGGTCTGTCTGGTTTTACTGAAGATTGTGAGCCCCTTGAGGGGGAAGCCCATCTTGCATCCAGACCTTGGAACCCCTGTCCCTACTGCCAGCAGTGCTGGCCTCCACCACTCACCTCCCCCCCACCAGCTCCCCTGACTGGAGGGAGGATGTGAGGTGGAAGATTTTCCAGACTCTAATTGTAAAGCCCCTCACTTTGACTTCCCCTGGTGGGAGGAGCAGCCAAGCTTGTGTTTAGCTTGGCTTCTGCCCAGGCTCAAGGAAAATAGAGGGAGCAAGACAGCTCACCAGTCCCACCTCCTTCCCCCACCCCCACATGCTCTCACACTCTCAGGCTTCCATATAATTCTCCTTGGTCTAGTTTTGCCCCATCACCTTTCTGAAGTGCACCTCTATTAAGGTACTCAAAAAGCAAAATGGGAGCCCAAAACAAGTTCAGAAATAGGCCAGGCTAGAACCATGGCTCCTTGGACCAGTCAACTCTTGTTTTAGAGCCTCGGTTTCTCCCTGTGCACAATGACAGCCATGGACTTGAGAGCTGTGGGGTTCCCTTCTCTACAGTATTCATCTCTGATAAAGTTCTTAGTGCAGATTTGGTCAGCTGAAAGATTCCAAGAAGACGGACCATACCCCATCCCTCTCTTCCCATCTCAGTAGGGCGAACCAGAGGTGTGGGGGGGTAAATGGTAAGGGGTTGAAGGAGGGAGGAATGGATTGTGGCTCTAGAGTCTTCAAATACCAAAACTTCAGGAAATATTCTGTTAGAACTAAAACATGCAGCCCTGAACCCAGCAGTTCTCCAGGAAGGCATGGCCCCAATAGAAATGCAAACTAAGTTTACCAGAAGCCAAGGACAAAAATGTGGACAATGGAACTCTTCACAATAGCCCCTAACTAAAAACTACCCTACATCCAGTAACAGCAGGCTGGATCAACAAGCTGGGGGGCAGTCACACACTGAATACTAAATGAGAGGAGCTATTACCACATGCAACCGATGCTCCTCACATGTGGAGCAAATCCTCCATGGGTGAATTAAAGTTGGCAACCTGTGCTGTGGAAGGCAAAATTATGGTTCCTGAGAGAGTGTACTTGGAACACACTATGAACACAACTTCTGGGTTGACGGTGATCTCCTAATTCTTAATCTGGTTACACAGGTGTGTTCAGTTTGAGAAAATTCATTGAGATGTGCACCTATGTTCAATGTACGTATGCACGTATTACTTATTATCTACACGATATTTAAACCTCCACTGGACAGTCCTTCTTTTTTTTTTTTTTTTTAGACTAGGTAGGTCTCGCTATTTTTGCCCATGGAACCACAGGTTCATATTTCCCGGGGTACCACAGACTGAAGCGATCCCCAGCCTCAGCTTCCCAGGTAGCTGGGATTGCAGGCACGTGCCACCACACCCAGCTATTTTTTTGGGACTTGGTCTCACTAAGTGCCCCCAGCTCGACTCGAACCACTACCCCTGGCCCTGGCCATGACTTCCTAGGCTGCCACCTACAGGCATGCACCACCATGCCCCGACAGTATCACAACTTTGATTTAAGAAAAGAAGGTACTACTAACATCTAATAGGTAGAGGTCAGACACACTGCTAAGCATCCTACAATGCACAGGGCAGCCCTACCAGCAAAGTATTATCTGATCCAAAATGCCAGTAGTGTCCATGTTGAGAAACCTTGGTCTGGAGAATGGAGAGCATTTGGTGGTGAAAGGAAGGCATTCTAAACCAGGCAAGGTGGCTCGTGCCTGTAAGCTTCAGCCTATGAAGCAGCTGAGGCTAGGAATCGTGGTTCGAGTCCCGTTCGGGGCAACACAGCAAGACCTAGTCCCAAAAAATAGCTGGGCATGGTGGCATGCACCTGTAATCCCAGCTACCTGGGAAGCTGAGGCTGGGGATTGCTTGACTCCGTGGTACCCCAGACAGCATGAGTCTGCAGTTCCATGGGCAAATAGTGAGACCTAGTATTTAAAAAAGAAAGAAAGAAAGAAAGTCCAGATAGCAACTAAGGTATGGGGAATGCCCAGACGTGTCTCTGCTCCTGTCTTCATTCCTTAGACTGCAAGCTCTTGGAGAGTGCAGACCAGATTCTCAGGAGAGTTTCAGGCCACAATAATCTATTGGAACCACAAATGCAAGAAACTCCTAAAGTCTTAGAAAAAGAAACTCCTAAGGTCTTTGAAGGGGAAGGGACTCGTCTACCACTATGGTGTACAAGTGGGAATGCTGAGTCTCTACCCCAGCACTGGGTTCTGGACATAAAGCATATTTGAAGAGGGAATTGAAGGTGTTGACTAAATAATATAGAAGAGGGAAATTTGATACTTTTAAAAGTCAAAAGAAAAGTTGGCACTGAACTTCAGAATTGCCCAAGAGAACAATTTTATTCGCTATGGGCAAATATAATTCTGGGCCCTAAGACTAGCTACAGGGTTCCAGAGGAAATTGACATTAATTTTAAAAAAGTCTTTCCTGAAACAATTTCTGTGTGCCAAGCTCTGTTCTAAATGCTGGGGAAATGCATTGAACCACAGAGGTGAAGAAATCCTGATTGGGGCATGAATACAGGAGTGGGAAGATAGACAAAATAATACATACTATAATGCCAGACACATGAATACCTACTTTGGGTTTGATAGTCTTCATAAGCTTCCTCAGTTTCATAAGAAACTTCAAAATAGAAATACCTTCTCCCAATTTCAGACAAGATTGGGCACGTTCAGAACAGTATGGCCGTAGACCCTTCTCCCAATTTCAGATGCAGGAACTGAGGCTTAAGAAAGGTAAGTGCCATCCCAAAGTAAAATAACTAGTAAGAGGAAGATTCAGGATTTGAACTTAGGTGGTCAATTCATGATTTAAAAAAAAAAAAAAAACTTTGAAAGAATTTCCTTATCCTGATAAAAAATAAATCATGGCTTAACAGTAATCATTATATTTAATAATGAAATAGTGAATGTGTTGTCATTTAGATAAGAACAAGTTACAGATGTCCATTCTTAACATTTCTAATCAATATTATCCGAGAGGACCTGCTCAATACAATGCAACAAGAAAAAGAAATAAAAGCATTGAGGATTCAAAAGGGGAAAGTTAAAAAAATTATTCATAAATAATATGGTAACATAAAAAATCCAAAGCAATCTATAAACCACTTGAATTAAAGTAGATATTGAATCAAGTTGCTGAATACAAGTGATAACTTACCAGCAATAAAAGTAAAATTATAAAAAGAAATGCAATCGATAGATAATTGATAATGGGTATGGATTATCTTTTTCTTTTTTGAGACTAGGTCTCGCTACTTTTGCCCATAGAACCACAGGTTCACGTTTCCCGGGGTACCACAGACTCACAGGCTCAAGCAATCCCCAGTCTCAGTTTCCCAGGTAGCTGGGATAACAGGCTCACGCCATCGTGCCCAGCTATTTTTTTGGGACTAGGTCTCCCTGCATGCCCTCCAAGGGACTCAAACCATGATCCCTGACCCCAGCTGTGGCTTCCTAGGCTGCCACCTACAGGCATGGGCCACTATGCCCTGCCAGTATGGATTATCTTTGATAAAATGTTCTAAACTTGGTTGGGATAATAGTGTTTCATATCTGTGACTATACTAAAAACCACTGGGTGGTAACTTTAAATAAGTAAATTGCATAGTATGTGAATTATATATTAATAAAGCTGTTAGTTTTTTAACAGGGTATGTGTTACAAGGTTCTCCTTCCTATAATAGAGTAGGAAGGGAGGGACTATCAGTTCTTTAAAATATGATTTTAATAGTAAAATCCATCAGAAAGAATTTCATGAATAAGTCTAATGAAAATGTACAAGATCTCTACAATACACCATTAAGATCTCTACAAAATACCATTAAGAGAATGAAAGATGTAAATAAATGGAGTGGCATACCATGTTCATGAATGGAAAGACTCACACTGTAATGATGTCAGACCCATGGATTCAATACAATTCCAATAAAATCCCATTAGATTTGTTTGCGGTTCAGGTGATTCTGACTCCATGGCCCACTGCAACTGAGAACTATAGGAAAAAGTCCAGGATTCTTAGTATTTTCTATGCATAGTGCTATAGGTACCATAACTGAAAGGTCATCAAGACACTAACCATAAGATCATGACCATGGAAAACCCAACTTGCATTAGAATAAGAAGATAAACATATTTTCAATTAAAACAGACACAATACTTTGATTAGACATAAGAGCAGGACCATAATTCATAATCTATTTTTATTTAAATAAGAATAGCAGAGAGGGTTAGGACTTGTCCTGCTCCTCAAGTGATATAGCTGGATATTTGGCTCCCTGCCTGGAGGGGTGAGTCCCTCCCAATGAGATGTTGGTGTGCAGGGATTCCTCTGACAATGTTTTGGATAACGGATTAAGAAATCCCTGTGGCCACACACCCATAGGTACTGGCTTGCGTACTGCCCCGGCATTGCAAGAAACTTTCGACTTGCTCCAAGATAAGCGCTGCGACTTTGTCTTAGCCTGGGGTTTTGGAGAGCTGTGGGAGAGTTGAGCCCTGAAGGCAGTCACTGAAGAAGACTGAGGCTTTCTCCCTGATGACACATTGGGGAGCAACTGAGAGATAGGGCGGGAAACTGGTGGGGGCCGAGGATGTAGTACTAATTTTGTTCTAAGGCTGCACCCACAGAGGCAGGGTTCAGAAACATGAGGCAAGGAGAGACAGAGATTATTGCCCAATGAATGAGAGGGCAGAGTTCCCAGGAGTCCCTCTGCCTCCCATCTTGATCCCTTGGAAGACCAGGCCTTCCTAGAAAAGAAGAAAAATCAGGTGAGTTGAAAAGATTCAGCAGAGAGACAAATAAGTGCAAGGAGAGGCCTTCCCTGCTTCAATACAATGCTCACTCTGCTGCTTTCCGAAGAAGGTTCTCTTCCCCCAGGAAGGAGGACTTCAAGGTGGATTCTACAACAGGGTGTCTCTTCATTTTCTCTAAAGAGAGAGCGAGAAATTAATATCTGAGAGTGGGAGTTGATGGCTTGGAAAATCAGTGATTTTGTTTTCTCAGGAAAGCAGAGGAAGATGAAGCACAAGGAGTCTGACTGTTTAAGGCTGGAAGATTTGAACAGACTCAAAATTCTCTCTCCAATACACACCTCTAATAAGGGAATTAGAGTCCTTTTTTATAGGCTGAATCTGGAACAAAAATGTGAGAGGAAAGATGAAAGGTATTATTGAATGAAGGGGGATGCTCCACTTAGCACATGCACATGGTTGAAAGTTCCTGCCCTACTATGATGTCACAGGTGGACTAGTAGTTCCCAACAACCTCTGTGCTGAGTCACTGAATTCTGGGCCTGAATTCTCCCAGTTGCCTAGAAAGCCCTGCTTCTTCCTGAGCTGATACACAAAGATTATCATTTCCAGATATATTTAATGCTCTTTCTTCCCTCTCACTGTCATGTGCCCAGTGAGATGAGAACATGCATGAAGAATCTCTCTTAGAACCAGCAATCTAGCCTGTGAGTAGCATGGTAAATACCCCGTTGCATAACCCCGTAGACTGGACTAAACAGATTGGTACTGAGAGCTAATATGGCACATCTCTGAAAGTCTAGAAAACTTCTTGCTGATGGAAAAAGGGTGAGCTGGACTTAAGAATGGATGAGATATAGTGAAGAAAACAAGCATAGGTTAGTGGGACAAATGCAAAGCAGGATCAGGAGCCACAAGTCAGCTTGGCTAAAGTAGTGGATTCACACTGGTAGGGACCAGGCAGTATGAGGACAGAAAACATTGTGGAACCTTAATCAGTTCTGGATGCCCAGCTGAGCAATTGGGTTTCCTGAGGATAATGGTAAACCCTTTGGAGCTGAGACGAGTTAGAGACCTCTATCAGCCCAGTGTTCACAGGAAACAGACAAAAGTTTGGAGAATTGAAATTTTGATGAAGGTATATTAGCTTCCTAAGACTTCTGTAACATATCACTATATTCCAGGGGGTTAAAACAACAGAATATACCTGCCTCAAAAGTCAGGAAGCCAGAAAGTCTGAAATGAAGACATGTGCAGGGTTTGTTCCTTCTGGAGGCTCTAAGGAAGAACTGTTCCATGCCTCTCTAGCTTCAGGTGGTTGTCAGTAATCCCTGGCAGTGCTTGGATCATGGCTGCCTCCCTCTTATCTCTGTCTCCATGATCATATGCCTTTCTTTCCTGTGTGTCTTCACACTGCCTTATAAAGCCACCAGTCAGTGAAACTAGGGCTCACCCCTAATCAGTATGACCTCATCTTAACGAATTGCATCTTCAAAGATGGTCTTTCCAAATAAGGTCACATTCAACCCAGCACAAAAGGACTATTTACAAAGGCAGGGGCAGGCAGAGAAAATCCAAGGGATAATGCTGCTTTCTGGACTTAATCTCAGAGCTACACCCCCTCTTAAAGATATGGGGATAGAGCAGTTACAGGACTGGAAGGAGAGTGAGTCAGACAGGGAAGGCCACCTTGAGAACTATGACCTTTGATGGGGCCCAAATCAATCCTGTGGGGAAGGAACCAGGACATTTGTCCTCTACCCTCACTCCTACCCCCTGGGACCCCTCGGCCAGGTTTCCTGTTCAGCAGGAAGCCAGAGGGGAAGGAAGGCCATGGATGCTGTCCATAGGAGTCAGCCTCCCAAAATGACCTAAAGAGGATCTGAAGAGAAAAACAGAAGCTTGCAGTCAGTGACATAATGCCACCAATGGGGTGATAGCAAGACACATCCATGTGCAGCAGAGACCCCAGAAAGGGGGCAGTCTGGACAAGGTCTGCTCAGGACATGTCTCTTCAGCCTCTTACCTGGTATTCTTTACACATCTGTCATGTGGGTGAGCATCAGGCACCCATCTATGTCAAGACAGGGCCTTGAGCTGATCAGGGTGGACCACACCTCTCAGAGAAGCAGGCATGATGAGCTGACTTAAAGCATTTGCATTCACATACTGGCCCAGAACCAAATTTAGTCATTGGCACCTATTTTGACTGACTCTCAAGTTTTTGAACTTGAGTTTGAATACCCTTAGGTAGGACCTTCATGTTGAGGTTTACCCTCAGCCTCAACCATTTCCTAAAGTTGGTGATATACTTGACTCCTTTCTTAATACATGCTCCAGTTTATCAACAAATTACATTGGTTCTAAATGCAAACTATATCCAAAATCCAATCACTTCTCACCATCTCCACTCTTACCAATTAATTCCAAGTTACCATCAACTGTCACCAGGAACCTCTGACTTAATCTTCCACCACTTTGCTCATTGCAACCCACAATCTGAATCTATGCTCACAAGGATCTGAGTTTCATCAACTGTCATGTTTAAGGGACTCATAAGAATCGTGTCTTTCAGCATTAGCCTCAGGAGAATTTAAAAATCATTAAGTAACTTCTCTCAATAATTTCTTTTGTTTTGAATGTCATTTGTATATTCAAAATCATTTTTTCATTCATTATCAATTTACAATTATTGTGTATTCCTATGTGCCAGGGACTCTGCAATCTCTTGCAAAATAAGGATGAATAAAAATGGTCTCTACTCTGAATGTATTTCTAATCTAGTGGATAAATGAACAAGAAAACAGCATAAGATATCTGGACAGGAGCATAAGATATCTGAACAGGGGACTGTTCCAAGCCATAGAGGAATCACCTAACCAGTCACCCTAGGATATCAGAGAAGTCTCTAACCCCAGACAGGTGAGTGCCATCAGGGTACCCTGTTCTTTTCTTCTGCCTCCTAATAGTCATCAGAGCTGCTTTCAATCCATGCATACCTCTGTCGATATTCTTACTGCCTTGTGTACCTATCCCCATAGTGAAGGTTACAGCATACTTCTTAAATTATGTCCCTTCAAAAAACACTTTTTATTCAATTAATGCTTAGTACGTGGGATACTGGGGAGTAGCAATAAACAAGCAAATGTCCTGCTTTTGAAACTTATGTTCTAGTGGGCATGAATAGCTAACAAATAAATAAATATGGTTTTAGTGTGACCAATGTTATCAAGAAAAACAGCTGAGGAAGACGATAGAGAATGAGAGTTGTTATTTTAGATGGAGTCACTTATAAAGTACCTCTGAGAAGGTGACATTTGAGTAAGGGAAAGAATATAATTTTCAGGGAGAAAATTATATTTTTCAGCTAGGACTGGAAGGGAAAGTAAGGAAACCAGTGGGGCTGAAATGAGGTGGATGATAGAGTGATGAGAGCAGAGAGTAAGCAACATTGGGGAGCCTGGACTTCATCCTGAACTAGGTTTGGGGGTCTTTGGAATAGAAACATGGCATGAATAAGTTTCTGTCTGAAAAAAATAACCTGGGAAATTGGGGGAGGAATGAGCACAAGAGATTAAGATGACAGTTCTTGGGTAACATGGTGATGGGAGAACCTCAAGGTATACAACGATATAATATATATGTATGTGTGTAACTAACAGAAAAATATTTTTTCTACCTGCCCCCTCCCAACTTTTTTAAATAAAAAAAATAAAATAACAATGTAGGGAAAAAAATCACCTGGGTTACATGAAAGATGGATTGTTAAACAGTAGGCAAGACTCACTACACAATTTACAGGAACTGGTGCAAAGAGAAAATGCAGGGACTCTTGTTAGGAAATAAGTACAGATTTCAAGATGATGGAAGCAGAATCTTAAACTAATATGGGATTTAGCCTAAGTGTGGGGTACATGGAACATAGGTCCATAAAATCTACTGTGATGTTGGAGGTGTGAAGGACTTCCTCTCCTTCTGATCTTGAATATCACCCAAAGTATAAAAGAAGGCCAGAAACAGAAGACAGCTCCATTTTCAACTGGAAGACATCTTAATCCCTGACACACATTAACGACAGAAAGTAGATGACAGAGTGGCGTTTGACCTAGCAAACAGGAGGAACGTCAAACTCAAATCAGAAGGTGTCAGGGAGAAGAAAACATATCAGCGAGCGACAAAAAATTGATAAAAGATTCAGAAGTGGGAGGCAGAAGATTCTACAGAAAGCCAGCAAAATGGGGGGCTAGATGTGGAGATTTGAAACCCTGCATAAAGGAGTGGTGATACTACTCTAGGGGTCCCTTCAGCCCCTCAACCCTCGATCCTCTAAACCCCACTCACCACCACCATCCTCAACCAGCCAGTCACAACTTCCCATCTCTGTGGGAGAGCTGACATTTGCTCTGGAATTGAGAAGTTATGAAATGAGTGAAAGGGAGTGCCAAATGGAAAGGTAAAAAGGCCCAGGGGAACCAAACAGACCATGCATTGTACAGAGCTCCCCAAGACTTCCCCCACTCAGCTTCACGTACCAGTAACTGGGTCCCCACAAGACATGGGAGAAACCTTCTCTGGGCAAACCAAACAACCCCAGATTGGGGGAAAGGGAGTAGGATGGACAACAGAAGCAATGGCATCTCAACACCCAGTGGCATCTGGTCATCTAATGAAGAACCACAGCCCAGAAGTCCTTCCATGCACTTTGCACCAGAAGCATCCAAGAATGAGCCCATGTTGAGAGACTTCTCAAACATTAAGGGAGGGGGGAGCCAATGGAGAAAAGAGGCAAGTGTTAAAGAAAAACCAGAGCAATTCAAATAAATCATAATTTATAGCTCTAGAAAGATAACAGGATATTACATCCTTGAAATCAAAGCAGGATACAATTTTTTAAAAAGTAACAACAAATTAAAAGTAGTCAAAATTTAAAAATCAGTAGTAGAGTTATAATAAAGTTGATGAACTCACATAGAGAGTAGAACAAAAAGAGAGATAATAATTTTTTTAAAAACTAATCATTAGTCCAGAGGATCAAAACTATTAGGAGAAATAGATCATGAAAGAACTAAAGGAAGAGGAAATTGTGACAAGTTGTATTTTCCAAGGAGGGTTACAATATCTATCCTACTTACTGTCTTAGACTTTGCCATGCCCCCATCAAGAGTGGTGCTTAACCCTTGGTTTTGGATGAGTTTTGTGACGATTCACCGATATAGTACAGTGGAAGAGAAGACGATGTGATTCTGATCAAAGCCAATGCTTTTTCTGCTTTATTTGCTGCTAGAATTTTCCTGAGTCCTGGGCTACAATGTTAGCAGTCTGATTGCTCCACAGGCATCATAATATGAGAAGCCCAAGCTAGACTTTGTGGATAGTTCAGGGTACTCTGAGGAGAGTGGCCAAGAAGCTCCCACTCCAGTCTCTGTCCCTAGTCTAGTTTCCAGGTGACTCAATCTCTTATGAGGGGACTACCTAGTCGAGCTTTCCCCAGATCCATAAGAGGTTGTAAAATGACCATGGTGGGTTTAGGTCACTGCATCTTGATGATGATTTATTACACAGCAATGGCTAACCAGGCAGTTGTCTAAGCGATAATGCCATTTCTCAAATTGAACAATAGAAGTTACCAGACTGAAAAAGCCCCAAGGCAGATCTTCCATAATTAATGTGTCCACTCCAGGGCACAGCATGTGAAATTTCAGAACAAAAGAATAAAGTAAAAATCCTTTTAAGAACTGATATAGTCACATAAAACAAAGAAATGGTACAGAAGAACAAATGCCAGTTTGGCTTTGAACTTCAAATTGATAACAAAAGCTACAAATCAATGGATCAATCACTTTACTTTAGTGAGCTATAGTACCAATAGACTCCCAAATAAACACTATATAAGTTTGATTTTTTTGGTTCGCATAATAGCTCAGATGGATATTCTTGTAATAGACAGTAGTCATAGGTAATATTCTCCTTCATGGGACCCAGGCTTTCTCCATATTGTGGCTCAACTATACTGCAGACACTGCAAAATGCTTTTGTGTCCTGGATCCCTTTGGCTCTCTGGAGCAGTCCGTGGACCCCTTCTCAGGATATTTTTAAATCCATAAAACTAAAACCAAATATATGGACCTATAAATATCAAAACAATAAAAGATAATTTGTTATAGAGTAATATGTGTTTTTGTATTATCAATAGCAAACCAGACTACCATTAGAACAGAGGTGAGTTCAAGCCATTTACTTTTTAAAGGCATGTATATCTGTGTGAAGACTGACTATATTGGTGGGCTGCAGACCTCTCTATAATATGAATAGTTGAGAATTATTACTTGAATCATCCAGTTTTGCAAATCTATACAAACAATGACAGCCACTCACTGACCTCCACATATTAATCAAGTGAAGCTGCTGGCACGGACTTCTGGAAAGCAGCTAGCTCTCTGACTAACCAATGTGAGGACATGTGGCTTCAACATTTGGTAGCTGGATGCCTCTGCTCAGCGCCGGCCAGTTGTGTCGTGTGTCTGTCAACAGAAAGACTGCAATTATGTGCAAGCCAGTGGCAGGTATAATAACTGCTGTGATTTCCAAGTAGTGATGACTGTAATGATGTTTTGAGATATGTGCAACAACTGTAATGTGATATGAAAATATCTGTGGTTTCTACAGGTGATGAAGCCACAGGTAACTGCTAAGATTATGATGATTTCTTATCTACATTCATAACAGAAATTCTGGATTTGGGTTCAAGATTAGAGAAAATAAAGAAATACATTTATAAAGACCCTGGGACTTAAGGTCCATGGAACCCAGATTAGGATACCTCTTCTGGAGTATTCTTGTCAGATCTCCACGGACAGCCCAGAGAAAAGGAGAGGGCACAGGGAAGTCATTATGGGCCAGATCTGAAATGTACGTGGCACGTCATTCATATTCCACTGGGAAGAATCAAGCTACAATATCTGACCAGGGAAGTTGGGAAATAGTACTTTATCTCTGTGTCCAGAAAAAACAGAGAGCAGACTCGGGTACCAGGTTAGCAATCTCTTCTACAGTGAGTGGTGGAGTGGTGTCTTATTGCACACCAAACACACTGCATCTTTATTTTTCTGTCAAGTCTGATGAAAGCTCTCTTGATCCAAAGACTTAGAAATTCTCCAAACCTGTATGCTTCTAACATATAGTGTGATTTCAGTTAAGATGGGAAACACAGGCAGCCCTGGTTCCCTGAAGAAAGGCTGTTGGCCTCCCCAACCTTGGCAATGGAGGTCACTCTCTGTGACACTGTCCCCACTCTCAGAAAGAACTGCCCATTGTCTGCCATGGTCCCTGATCTGCCTGCTGGGAGCTTCTCCCCCATCATTATCTCCTGTGTCTATACCTCAAGTAGTACTGAGAGACAACCTTTGGGAGTCCCACTGCTTTTATAGTCCCTTGTTGCTCACGGAAGCTTTACGGTTCATGTATTGTTTTACAGTTTTTTAAGACCATATTTGTGGTTTCCTGGGGGATTTAATTTCTTCCTTCAAAAAGATTTCCAATCTACGTTCTTCCCATCAGTTACATTTGCCAGTAACCACATCCAAAGTTTTCCTAGACATGGTCCTTAAATCTGTCTTTTGTTTCTTTGAGCCCATGCCAATCTCTGTCAAATTAATATCAGCTACTGTAAAGTCATCTGCAGCAAGAGTCTTAATAGGGAGACAATACCCTTGACCTGATCTTACTGCGGGGTAAGTTCTTTTGTTGAACTGTTTAAGTGATACAAAGACTTACTCAGTCTTATCACCACTTCTGGTGGGGTCCAGAGTCTGGTTTTTAACCCTTAATCTCTGTCTGCAAACAGGCCAGTGCTTTCCTAAGCTCGTCTGCCCTTTGTGATGACCTGTTTAAATGAAGTAAATAACCAACAAAACCCTGCCTGCTTTTACCCAACCTCTTCTACCGCAGGTACAGTCTCAGTAGAAAATGCTCTCAGGTGTCAAATATTTTTTGTCCTAGACTAACAGGCCCCTCCAGTTCTCCAGGTTGTTGTATTTGTCTCCTCTCCATCTTCCTCAAATTACTGCTTATCTTAGTTCTTGTGAACATCAACACACTTCCAGATTTGATTCTGTACTAAGCAAAGCAGCTTAGGCAGAACACCCTATAAGCAGAATAGATGCCAGAATTTCACTGGCTTAAACAACAGGTGCTTGACTTGAGCTATCATTACTATTATCTATGTCTTATTTTAAAAAATCACTTGACAAGGGAAGAGTAGAGCCAGGGAGACAATCACAAACCTAACTTCTTGAGACCCATATAGAAGCATAACTGAGGTCAGTGTGAGGTGCCTGGGCAGCAACTGTCAGAGCCCCAGACTCCCTCCAAGCTTCCAGTATGCCTGGGCAGGGCACTTTCCTGCCTCACTCCCAGGAAACTCAAGTTTGCTTGGAGAACCCAGCGCTGTCTTCTTGCAGACTCCTAGACCTTCTCTTGCTGATGCTTGTCTTACACACCTCACTCCAAAGATCTCATCGTAAAGACAGATGCAAAACACCAATGAAAAGGTCTTACCCTCTCTCTGATCCAAACCGTTGGCCCTAGTCTCTTCCTTTTATCAATTCTTGCTTTTTTGAAAACTAAAGAGTTTGACAGAGAAGGACTTCACATGTCTCCCTTTAAGACCTCATGATGCACTCTTCATGATGTCTTTTTTTTTTTTTTTTTTTTTTTAGACTAGGTCTCACTATTTTTGCCTGTGGAACCGCAGGCTCTCGTTGCCTGGGGTACCACAGACTCAAGCAATCCCCAGTTTCACCTTCCCAGGTAGCTGGGATTACAGGCGCACGCCACCACACCCAGCTAATTTTTTTGGAACTAGGTCTCGCTACAGGCCCCAGGCAGGACTCGAACCGCGATCCCTAGCCCCAGCCGCTTCATAGGCTGAAGCTTACAGGCACGAGCCACCGTGCCCGGCCTTCTTCATGATGTCTTTATGAGTGCCCTGTCTGTAGCATTCCCGAGGCTCCCTGTGTAACGTCCAGGCAGCTCCTTTTCCCCTCCTCCACACAGCAGCAGCCAGTGCCCCAGTGATGGACCTCCTGTGTCTCTAACCTATTACAGTCTGTCGCCATCCCCTTCTCATCCCAATCCTTCAGTGCCCTTTGTCCCTGTGATTCAGTCACACTGTTCCATTCGAAGTGGAGAGCCCATTCAAAATCTTGGGCCTCCATCTTGACTCCTTTCCTGGGATTCAAGCCAGTTCCTAAGATTAGGAAGCCAGCTCCTAGGATTAGGAAGCCTTCCAGGTCCTGGTGGTGGGGGAGAAGGGAGAGGCCTGTCAGAATGAGTGGTGTGGGTCTGACACCCACAGTAAGCGTGGCATTTCTGTTTCAACTTCTCAGCCTCTCTTTCTCAGCTGATACATTAAGGTTGGCCTGGATCATCTTTAGTATCTCCTTCAGGGTGAATTCTAGCTACCTCTCCTCCCCACCATGAAAATCACTGTGGGCTATAACTCTATGTTCCAGAGCACAGATTCTGGAGCCAAAGAGCCAGGGTCCACCCATCTCTTCTACCATTGATCAGGAGTCTGGCTCTGAACTAGTGACCAGGTCTCCCTGCACCTTATCTCCCCACTATATGATGGGAACTAGGAACAGTAGTTGTCTCAGGATGGTCATGCAAATTAAATGACACATATACCACACATACATATATGTAGTTGTGAGATAGTAGAAATGATATATGTTGGTCTCGGTCCCCAGTTCCCACCACAGGATTCCAGATTCTTGCAATTTCCCAAGTGATGGAGCTCCAGGAGCATGTCTTGTTCTAATACTTGTCTCTCCTTGATACAGAGCCTGAAGCCTTTGTAAAATCCTTGCGATAAGAATGCTGGGAGCATCCTTTGTTCTATTGAGGGGCCTTTGGGCGGGCTTCTGGGTGGGGTCTGGATGGGCAACTGGACTGACCTGATTAGAACTTTGGGATTTTTAGTCCCACCTCCACCCCAGAGAGCAAGAGTTAATAACTGATAGCTCCTATCTATCTATCTAAGCAGAGTTTCCAGGCAGGAGCATAGTCACTGGCCTGGAAGGGTATAGCCCCAACTCCACAGGAACTGAGACTCCTGCACTGTGAGCCTCCACCCCAACCCCCATGCATTTCCTTATCTGATTTGTTCACTTTTATCCTTTATCACAGATCATTTTCCTAAACTGGAAAACATGCTTCCCTGAATTCTTGAGGCATCAGCAAATTAATCAAACATGAGGAGGGATTTGTGAAGAGTCTGATATGTCCTCAGCCAGTCAGAATCACAGGGGTCAATCTGAACTTGCACTGAAGGTGGAGGGGGCAGTCTTGTGGGACTGTGATTTTAACCTTGGGAGCTGATCATCACCAAGTAGAGAGTGTGAGAGTTGAATGAAATTGTGGGACCCAGGTGGTGGGTCATTGGGTGTGGGGAAACCACTTGGTGACCAGTTTCAGGGTCAGGAATGATGTATTCTGGATGCTCTGGGCCTGTAAAGAAGATACACACAGAAAAAGACACAGTAGGGGAAACAGAGCTTTCCCAACATGGGAGGGAAGAAGTTAGTGTTTCCATTAGAGTCAGGATACATCTGAAGAAGCTCCTGTTAATTATTCTCATTAGTCTCCATGACCAAACTGAGCAACTTAAGGAGCAGCATCTCTTTTGTTTTTCAATCCCCAAAGCTTACAACTGTGTCCAGTAAGTATAAAATTCTACTATTTTTTCCCCGAGCAAAGAATCAGGATAAACTGCCATCGCATCATTTGACTTTGATTTCAAGACTTTTGTCCAACCTCCTAAAACTGTCTTCCTTTTCAGAAAATCACCCCACCAAATCAGGTCTGGCCTTTTTCAACAGGTAAGAGGAGAGGGAGCTGGAGTTGAGGGAGAACAGAGCTTGTTTCAAGATTGTACAGCTCCTTGCCTGAGCACTCTGCAAGTATGAAAATCTGTGAGTTTGAGACCAAAAAAAAAAAAAAAAGTACCTCTAGGGGGCTGAGAGTGGAGGACACTCAGCACACCCAGGCCAACCTAAGGGGGCCCCTTTCTGGAGAGACCTAGGGAACACTGACTCTTCCTGAAATGTACAAAAGGCAGGTGACTTCTTCACTCCAGTCCACTATCCACAGCTGGAGGGCCCTGGGAAGGGAAGATGGGAGGAGCCCATCCCTGCTGCCTGGAAAGCTGGACAACCTGGAAAACAGGACTCAAATGAAGGAGGCAAAACCTGCAGCCCCTGAGGAGCATAGAAGTTCAAGTTAAGACCAAGGACAAACAGCTGGCGTGGTGGCACACACCTTTAACCCCAGCTACCTGGGAAGCTGAGACTGGGGATTGCTTGAGTCTGTGGTACCCTGGGCAACAGGAGCCTGCGGTTCCATGGGCAAAAATAACGGGACCTAGTCTCAAAAAAAAAATAAAATAAAATAAAAAAAGAGGCTTGCCGAATGCAGTGGCCCCACAGCAAAGCCCCAACAGAGAAGACCTACCATCAGCTGATGGCTGTCCCTTTGAGGATCTGCTCTTCCAAAATATACGACTGGGAGTCATGCCCCCAAAGCCAAAGTCCTGAAGCATGATTGAAGGAGCAACAAAATGTTGCAGAAACTGCGGAGACGAGACCCATCAAGAAACAAAAAACAATCATACAAGCCAAAGGTACTCCAATCAGCTTACAAAGGCAAAAGCAGTACAGGAAAGATAAACAGCAGCTCTACCAAGTCCCGGAAAATCGCACCCTCACCAAGGATGAGGAAATGGATCCAGAAAAGAAAAAAAAGTCTAAAGGGCTAAACATGGACAAACAACAAAAAGAAAGGAGGTAAAGTGACCAGGGGAGATGTGGTGTGATTGGGTATTCCCATGGGGATCAGCAATTATACAATCATGTATTGTAAAAAATCCAAACATAAAAAAAAAAAAAAAAGACCAAGGACAACGAGTTACAAGGGGAAAGAAAATGGGGTCTGGCACTGGGTACTCAAACCCCAGGCCCACGGCAGCATGTAACATTTAAGAGGCTCTCTCCTTTGTCAATCAATGGGGGAAGAAAGCCACCACGAGTGGCTGTGGCTCCATGGCAGAACTGCTGACAAGAGAAAGGAGAGGAACTGGACCAACCACCTGGGGAAGTCTGCCCCAGCAGTGAACACCTCACTGCTTTTGCAGGGAGTTACAGTCCCAAACCCAGAAGACACAGAACCAGCAACAGGTGACAGACACCAGAAATGATCCTAGAGAAGTGCTCCACATCTGCCCTACAAGTTCCTGACATGCTCAGCCTCGCTATCTGCCTCAGTTACTCATGGAGATCCGAGCAGCCTCATCTGTTGTGGTCCAGGAGGGCAAGTGGTCCAGGAGGGCGCACCCAGAAGTAAAAAAAGGAGGACATAAGGACATAGTTTAAAAAGAAAAAAGCCCCATGGACCAAATACAGACCAACAACTTCCAGGGAGAGGAGTTGGAGAGACCAGAGTGGGGAAGGAAGGGAATGGGGGAGGGGGTGTAGTGGGGAACAAGGGATACAGTACAGCCATGCAAACATGACTGGTGATATATGATAATTACAAAATAAAAAAAAAATTTTTTTAAAGAAAAGAAAATGGGGTCTGGAATGGGTCAGAGAGTCAG
The DNA here is from genome assembly GCA_004024945.1 of Uropsilus gracilis. Taxonomy (NCBI): domain Eukaryota; kingdom Metazoa; phylum Chordata; class Mammalia; order Eulipotyphla; family Talpidae; genus Uropsilus; species Uropsilus gracilis. Next base: position 20,440 of record PVHY01009978.1, read on the forward strand.
GGAACAAGGTGTCAGGAAAAGCTGGATATTAGGTGGGTAATCCAAATAAGGCAGTCACCTCTACCCATTGAGTAGATCCCAGCTCTTAAATGAAGAGCTGTCAAAGTGATTACCATCTCAGTGATTATATACCAATGTCTCACATTTCTGCATCTTAACCTCATTTGGGGGCTCTGGAGGCACCATCTCTACCCCATCTCCCCACCCTATGTCCCCCTGCAGCCACAGGGGTGGAGTGTCTCATTTTGCTAGAATGTCATCCATTTATCAAAGGACAGGATTAGCCCCCCTCCTACACATTGGGAAGGCAGAGCCTTCCTCCTTCTAATTTCAACGTGGCAACAGCTTAGGTTATTAACCTACTGAAATATCCTCCAGGGTCTCCCCCTCACACCACACTGCTTCCCATCATGTGTTCTTGCATCCACTCCTTGCTTCTCTTTTTCTCCAGGGCTGTGAAACATAAAACAGTTTCCATCTTCACATCTTTATGTGGATAATAGATATCCCTCTCCCCATCCTTATTTGATTGAATGGGGTGCAGGACATTATGGTGAGCAGAGGGATGGTGGGGTATCCTTAGGGGATACTCTCAGACCACGGGGAAAACCGGGATGCCACTTTTGATGAGACTTGGGAAGTAAGTAGGGAGGTGAAAGGAGCTTTGAACTAGGACCAGGAAACCTGGGCTTTGAATCTAATTCTGTCATCCCCTCAATATTTACCTTGGAAAAGTCAACTTCTCCACTCTGGGCCTCAGTTTCTCACATCTGACAGATAAGAACCAACAGTTCAAAGACTCAGGAAACCCCAGGGCTCAAATGGATTTCCCAAATGAGTGAACTGACTTGTATGGCATAGTAAGGAACAATGGGCAAATTGGAGGCTACATGTCCAAACTTAAGGCACTCAGTCTTAAAAATAAAGATCTCACCAACCAAGAGTTCTGCTGGACAAATTAGGCCCAGGAACCACAAATCTACAGTCTCTGGAGAGTTCCATTTCCAGTGAAACCTTTTGCCACAAGATCATTTATATGAACTAGGCTCATCTCAAAAGTGTGCTAAGTGACAAGGTATCAATTCAGGAAATAGGTCTCCTGCCTACTCTACTCTTCAGCCCCTGACATACAACTGGCTTACTGTCTGAAATTCCTTGAGAAGGTGTGAGTGGGTTAAAATATGTCCACAAATTATTTGACATGTTTCTCTTTAAAAAGCAAAACCTAATTTCCCTCCCTTTATGTGTGGACTGGGTTTAGTGACTTCTAAAAGGTAGTATATATTGGAACTAAAAGAATAAAATTTCTGAGGCTGTCATAAAAAGCATTTGGCTTTCTCTTCTTTTTCCTCCTCTGCTTCCTCCTCCTCCTCCTCTTCATTCTTTCTGTCTCTCGTCACTCCCTCTGGGGAAACCAACCACCATGCCCATGGGACACAAAAGCACCTCATGGAGAGGCCCATGTGTTAAGGAATCAAGGCCTCATGAGAGACCCTCAACCAGAATAATACCACTGAGTACCTAAATTGCTGACCCACAGAAACTGTGATACACTAGCCATTCGCTGTTTTATAGGTTGCTAAGTTTTAGAGCAACTCATCACGCAACAGTAACTAATCAACTTAGTAAGAAACAAACTTTCCATTCCACAGTGAAAGATTCCACTTAAATCCAAATTCCTAGAAAGATGACAAATGGGAACCTAAAAGTTCAGAGAAAAGGGAGAGGTTATAGCAAGGTGAAGACAAGTTTTGGTGGCTTTACAATTTGCTTTAACCGAGCCAGACATGGTGGTGTGTACCTGTAATCCCAGCTATCTGGGAGGCTGAGGGTAGGGATTACTTGAATCTGCGGGTTCAAGGCAACCCTGGACTACATAGAGAGACCTAGTCTCAAAAGATCTAGTCTCAAAAAAAAGAGAGAGAAAACAAAACAATTTGCTTTAACCAACACTGAAATTATCATAAGAAAGTGAATTTTCAGAAAATAGGTACCCAGCTGCATTATATATCTTCACAGACAGACAGACAGACAGACAGACAGACTGACAGACAGACAGACAGACAGACAGACAGACAGACAGACAGACAGACAGACAGACAGACAGACAGACAGACAGATAGATAGATAGATAGATAGATAGATAGATAGATAGATATCTCTACTTCAGACTACCTGTCTCCACCTAATTCAGATGGCCACTGTTACTTCAACCTAAACCATCCCCTTCCCAGCCCACCTTCCTTCCCCCATTGTCTCCATGTCTCCAACTGTCCCTCTAGGGCCTAAGGTACCACAAACTCCAACTGTCCCTCTAGGGCCTAAGGTACCACAAACTCCAACCTCACCACAAACTGTAGGTTTCACCTAAAATATTTCATCAGCTCAGTGGCAACAAAGAAAACAAGGAGAAAAATAGTTTCTAAATTTTTCTGTTCCTTCAAGGACATACATTTCTGTCTTTGTATGTGCTCTATTTTTATTTTTGCCCGTGGAACTCCAGGCTCTCGTTGCCCGGGGTACCACAGACTCAAGCAATCCCCAGCCTCAGCTTCCCAGGTAGCTGGGATTACAGGCGCGCACCACCACTATTTTTTTTGAATTAGGTTATTCAAAAAAAATAACCCAGCTATTTTTTTGGAATTAGGTCTCACTACGGGCCCCAGGCGGGACTCGAACCACGATCCCTAGCCCCGGCCACTTCATAGGTTGAAGCTTACAGGCATGAGCCACCGTGCCCAGCCCTGTGCTCTGGTTTTCTACACATGTTAACCAGCTACTCTAAAACTCAGTGGTTCAAAGCAATAACAATCACTGGTTTTGCTCATGAATCTACACCTTACATGAAAGTAACAAGGATAACTCCTTTCTACTTCATCATGAATGGGGTCCCAGGCAGATGATTTGTTTGGCTGGAAGCAGGACAGCAGTGGTGTGCTGAAATCAGCTTGTATTAGTCATTGGCTAATATATATAGAAATGGTTGCAAGCCAGTTATTAAACCATGCATAGCTTGAAATCAGTTTTCTTTTTTTTTTTAGATTAGGTCTTGCTATTTTTGCCCGTGGAACAGCAGGCTTACGTTGCCCAGGGTACCACAAACTCAAGCGATTCCCAACCTCAGCTTCTCAGGTAGCTGGGATTACAGGCATGCACCACCAAGACCAACTAATTTTTTGGAACTAGGTCTCGCTTTGTTGCCCCAAGCGGGACTTGAACCATGATCCTCGGTTCCCACCGCGGCTTCCTAGGCTGCTGCTTACCAGCACGTACCACCATGCCCCGCTTGAAATCCGTTTTAAAGAAACTAGTTACACTGAGATCAACATCAGAGCAAATTTTCTAACACACTGTTGCCTGCTGGGGACCCATGTCTGCCTGCCTGCCTATCTATCAATCTCTCCTTTCCCCTACCTCTGGATCCCAGCCACATGCTAGCTTGGGCTTCCTCATAACATGAAAGCCTCATGATAAGTAGGCTTTTTACAGGGTGGCCGGTTTTCCCAAAAGATCTGATCTATTACTACATTCAGTTTCTCAGGACCTGGCCTCAGAAGTCCCAGAATGCCAGTACTCTTCAAGTCTAATGGTTATGAAAATCACTAAGACCTTCCCAGATTTAAGAAAAGAAAATGGGTCATCTTTTAATGGGAGGGGCAGCAAAGAGCACACATGCTATGACAGTCTTTCACCAACCTTAGTGGAAGAAGGGAGGCTGTACGGTATAGCAATAGACTGGACATGCTAAAAGAAGATTCAATTCCAACCTCTACCTCCACTTCTTACTACATGCATACCTTCAGCAGTCATGCAGTTTACTCAACTCTTTTTTTTCTCCACTTATTGATCAAATAAAAAGTAGTTACTTTTGGTTATTTTGTATTAATCAAATGGAGGGTAGCCTTTATCCTGCCTACTTTTCAGGGTTGTCATTAGGAGCAAATATGATCATTTCAATGTGCCTATATGTAACTGAGCTCCATCTAGGTTGAGACTTCATTATAATTGTTTTTTCACATATGCTCATTAACTAGGGCGACCCTAGCATTCATAGTTCAAATCAGGTTTTTTTGCATAGAGCTGATCCTAGTAAAGCTAACATGGTCATCCAACTATAATCATGTCTGTTTTCAGCGAAGAAACTGAGTCAGATAAACTGGGTCAGCCTACCCAGGGAAGAGCATTTTGGGCATTCTGAAAAGAATTTAGCAAGTTAGAGATCCAGCTGAAAATTTTTAATGGAATAAGGCAGACTTTAATGACATAGAAGGTAAATACAGGGAAAAAATCATTTTTATTCTAGTTCAATAATTTCTCTATTCTCATTGCCAAGGAGCTTAATCAGGTCCCCCACTGCACTCCCAAGTGGTGTTCTTGCCTCCAATCTCACCTCTCCAGTCACTTCTCCACTGTGTTCATGTATCCCAAAGAATGCTGGTAAGAATGCAGACTAATACCAGAGTAACATTCCTTGGCATAAAACCTTGCAATGACTGGGCATGGTGGCACATGCCTTTAATCCCAGCCTTGGGAGGCTGAGGCTAGGAATCACTTGAATCCATGGATTCAAAACTATCCCAGGTCAGGTATGGTGGAGCATGCCTGTAAGTGGCAGCCTAGGAAGCCGTGGCTGGGGCCAGGGATCACAGTTTGAGTCCCGCCGGAGGCACGTAGCAAGACCTAGTCCCAGAAAAATAGCTGGACTTGGTGGCACGCACCTATAATCCCAGCTACCTGGGAAGCTGAGGCTGGAGATTGCTTGAGTCTGTGGTACCCCGGGAAACGTGAGCCTGTAGTTCCACAGGCAAAAATAACGAAACCTAGTCTCAAAAAAACAACAACAACAACAAACTACCCCAGGCAACATAGTGAGACTCAGTCTCAAAAAACAGCTGGGCATGGTGGTGTGCACCTGTAATTCCAGTTATCTGGGAGGCTGAGGCTAGGGATCCTTTGAGTCCACGGATTTGGGACTACCCTGAGCAACATATTGAGACCTAGTCTCAAAAACAAAAGACAAAACCTTGCAATGGTGTCAGTTACCTACAGACAATACTGCACCCTGAGCACACCTGGTCTGGTCCTCCTCCTACCTGTCTCCAGTCTCCTTGCCTGCTCCAGCATACCTCACACATTCCTTACATTGTAAAAATTTCAAAAAGCTTTTATCTCCCAACATCATGTAGTGCCAAGATTTATATCATGATGCCTCTGTTCATGTTCCTTTCTGTCTAGAATGATCTCTCCCATTTCCTTTGCTTCACCAATCATTCAGGGGGTTATCTCTTCAAAAGAGGTCTTTTTAGATACCCATGGTCAGGAACGACTCCCTTCCCAGTGCTCACAGAACATCCTAGGATCATCTCTGGCCTTGAGATACTACTAGTTAAACTGAGAACCCAGGCTACCTGGATTCCAATCCCAGTGGGTCTTGGGCCAGTATTTAATCAATCCATGTCTTAGTTTCCTTATCTGTAAAGTGAACTTTGTAAGATTTTCTTCTGGAATTGTTGTGACGATCTACTGTAATAATAGAACATCGATATCATTTAAAAGAGTACCTGGCAAATGGAAGCACTTGATGAACAGCAGTTATCCTCTCTGTGGTGGCCTGCATCTGGCTCCCTCAAGGGCAAAGATGGGAGCTAATCCTCATCCATATTCCTAAAGGAGCCTAGTATTGGTTGGAATGAACTGAGTTTTAGAGCTCTTGGGGGTTTTCGGGGAGACCTTCTGCTCCTAGAAGGGGCAGGCAGAGAGTCTAGAAGTCAGGAGGAGGTGAGAAGACTAGAAGGAAGACCAAAGTCTGAGAGCCAAGAAACATAGGAGACAGACATCAAGGACCCGGCCTCAGCAGAGAAGGTAGTGATTGCTATGCAGAAAATGGCCTGCCCCTTGCACAAAGCCAGGCTTTTCCTCCTCCAGTATCCCTTAGAGTTCAGCCCCAGTCCCCCTGTCTCATCTGCCTTTGGTGTTTCTGTTTCTCCTTCTCCTTGCCCTGCTCCCCAGGGATTCTTTACCGAGACAGCAGCCTCCAGGGTCATCCACTGGGTGATCACATGAGGGCACCATGTCTAGAAAGCACCTTCCTCACTCCAAGTCAGGGGGTTGGAAGTCTTACCTCAAATTTCAGTTTTCCTTTCTCTGGCCTCACATTTTTAAATGTACCCAAATGAAGATTTTGAGAACAAACCAGGCCAATGAGCAAAGTATTTTGACATTCCTGAACTGATAGAGTGAGTTGGCTTTGTAAAGGGCACCAAAAGTCTAAGTATTACATATGCTTCAACATTTCCTCAAATTTCCACTTAAATTAAAAAGGAAAGGATTTTGAACTCAGGAATTCCCAGACGTTGGCCCGCTCTGGCTGATCCTGGAGTCGCAGACAGTCCAGGAAGCAGCTGGCCCACGGCGAGCATTCTGGAACCCAGAATGTCTTTGGAGACCAAACTTCAGCACCTCTACCACCAGCCATTCCCCACCCCAGGCTGGCCTTCATTGGGCGCAAGCCCTCATAGAATGCAGGCCCTCAAAAGGCATTCTCATTGAGTGCAGTCCTTCAAAGGGCACAGATCCTCACAGAACACAGGACCTCAGGGTCACAGGCAGTACAAGCAGCTGGAGTGACTTCTTCAGAGTTTCAGACTCCTAGGAGGCCAAACATCTGGGCTGCCAATGGCTCTGGCTCCTCCAGGCCTTTATCATTCTCCTGACATCAATGTCCCTCTTGCCTTGTGGAAAATAGCAGCTGGCAAAGTGTTTCTTTGGGTCAAAGAAAGAGGGCCAGAAGCCAGCACCCTGCCGGGCCCTATCCTGACAGCTATGGAGTACAGGGACACATCCAGACCACAATGCCAGTCTTGGTCTCCCAAGAGATAACAGGAGCCAGTCAGAGTATGAAAGTCAGTCTGAGAGGTAGCTAGTGGGTGAAACACAGACTGAGAACTGAGGGATATTCAGGTAGAAGACACTCACTATGATCTGGGCAGGAGAGGAGGTTTGGCCAGAAGACTCGGAGCTCTGTCATCATTCAGGGTCAGATCCTGGCTCTCTGACTTACTGGCCATACCTCTGGGCCAATTCCCTACATTCTCTAAGCCTCAGCATCTTCATCGATAAAATGGGGACAATAATGGCCCACATCATGGGCACACCATGAGGATAACTAGAAAAAGTATCGCTATAGAACTTGAGAGTGAGTGCTTGGTGAGTATGACAATCACTGATATTACTCCTGAGGTCTGTGGCCCCTGGAATAATAAGATGAAAACACATCTCTGGGCCAGCACCTGTTTTCTCAACACATGATCCATTTCTGTCATGGGAGCTGGGGTCCATTTTGCTCCCCCTGACAACCATTCAAGAAATTAATGTAGGCAGACCCTCCAGTTGATCACCCTAACCATCCAGAACTCCACATCTCCCCAGCTACCCATGCCCACCTTGTCTCCTTGACCTGTTCCCCAGCCCTCCAATTCAGAGAGTGAGAATTCTGGTCAGGACCCAAAGCCTTACCCAAAACTCCCCAATACCAAGAAAAGGGGCTCCCACTAGGTAGAACAGGAATAAGATGGAAGAGTTGGGCTAATCCCAAACCAAATGAGGGTCTAATTCGTGCTGTAAAAACCTGTCAGCTGCTAGTTAACAGTTCCTCTGGCCCAGAATTTGACGGGAGGGTTGGCCTCTGCTCGAAGGAGCATTTGGGTCTGTACCTAGAGTGTTGTTTTTCTCCCTTTTCCTTGTTTTTTTCATTTTTGGAATGTGAATATAAACTTTATGGAGGGGCCTGGTCTCTGTTCACACCGGGTGCTAATAGCCCACAGCTGAAAGCAAAGGTGCAGAGGAATACGGGAAGATGGAGGGCCCAGAGGTTAGGGGAACCAGGAGGGGCCATGGAGGGGCCCAGGAGGCGGTGGAAGGATATTTAATATTGAATTTGCTTTTTTTTTTTAATGTGGAAACTTTTAGACACAAACCGGCCCCTGTGTTTAAGTCATTAAAACATCTTTAAGCATTTTCTGGTTTGAGTTTGCTCTGCAGCCGTCCTGGTTCCTGGAATGCATTTTATTTTTCTTTTAAGTCAGTGAAAGCAGAAGGAGGAGGGGGCTGGAAGGGGGGAAAAGTGCATTTCCAACAGATTTTTCTTTTTCTTGTTCCTATGGTGGGGAAGAGGGCGGAGAAGGAGAGAACAGGGCGCCCTGTGTCTGATCACTAATCCCCAGGAATCCTGGCTTGGCCTTTTAAGGCCGACGCACTTACGGACAAGATATACAGATACCCATTCTCAGTCTGTGTCAAGGGCATCACCCAGACCCTCCCGGAAGACCAGGGAACCCCCCATGCTGGATTCCAAAGTCACCCAGGCCTTGCAAACAGGCAAATGACTACAGGTGACCCTAGGGTCCATGTGGCACTGGGCCTGGGCCTCCTCTGCCCAGTGCATGGGGTTCTGACCCACTTCCACTGGGAACCTCAGACTCCTGAGCTGGGCTCCACACTGGTGCAACTGCCCCTTGGCCAGCACCGAATGACTGGCAGTGGGGAGGATCCAAGGATGCCCAAAATGCCTCAATTCCCAAGCTCCACGATGACTTCCCTGACCTCAGGTAGTCCAAGTGCTCCAGTAGCAAGGGCCCTGAGGCTATAGGAGGAGGCCTAGAACCCAAGTTCCCAGGCCAGAAGACTGAGCCAGAAGAATGAGCCTCAAGGAGACTGGTGCCTGACATCTGCACAGAAACTGCCCTTTCAGTGGAGAGAAGGCCAGGCCAGGAGTGGAGATGGAACTGAAAATGGAGCCCCCAAGCCATACCTTGCAACACGTACCCTCCCACTACTCCACACTCAGGCCAGAGGCTTGGCATCTCCAGGGTCAATGCCGGAGACCAGGCAGAAGGAGCCCTGTTAGAGTTCTGTCAGCGCTGTGCAGGACTTCACAGCTCCCAAGGCCCAGACCTGGTCCTAGTGGTCTAAGGCCGATTGCTCCTGTTGAGCCTCTAGTTTTCCATTCGAACAGTGGGGAGATCCAAATACCTTTAGGGGTTGGGGCGGGAATGTTCAACTTTCTCAAAGGGTTTCTTTTCACAACATGAGAAAATAGGCTAGTGATGTTTCTAAGATGAGAACTGGGTGGCAACTAGGACAGGGTAGGTGATTGAAGCTCAGAGGTGAGTGGGGTTTGTATGTGAGTAGCTCTCGAGAGACATAGGCCTCGGGGAAACTCTACCAAGGAAAGGGCTCCAGCTAGGTGATCTGCCTGCTTCCAAGTGCAAAGAGGCCCTTGGGTCAGACATGATCCCAGCTGCTCCCTAGAGATCCCTTCTCCATCCCATCACAGGTGACTCTCAGGCAGGTGGGACCTTCTGGCCAGCATAGGCTTCAGGGAAGGTCTAGGAGCAAAAAGAAGACTGTTAGATCTCCAGGTTCCACCTTAGGAAGCCTCATGGTGCTGTGCTGAGTCTCTGGCACTGTGTGTCTCTGATGAAAAAGGATCTCCAGTTTCGCTGAGGTGGGAAGACAGGAACCCAAGCCTTCAAAGACTAGCCTGGAACTGGCTTCATTTGTCCTTCACCTCCCAGCAGTCTTTCAGGTGCCTGGCACCACGCAGGGTAGGAGGAGGTTGTCTAGGAGGTTGCAGCCCCATTAGGGGAGGATGACAACAGATGTGAGCCAAAGAGAGGAGGTCATGGCCCTGGGCATCCCTGTGCCTCACCGCATGATTGGCACTCCTGCTCTCCTGGTAAATGGCATGAGGAACACATATGGTTTAATCCTCACTATCTCTCTTCCCCCCAAAAGAAAAGAAACAGGTCCTGAACCAACTTCCATGGGGGTGGGAGGAGAGAGATTTTACATCCTAGAAGACCTCTTCCCACTCTCTTCTCACCCCACTGGGGACAGGGACAGAGAGTGAAACCTTGCAAGGCAGGGCAGGCAGGGAGAATCCCAGAGCACCCTCCACCAAGGCTGTGGCTTCCACACAGTGCCTGATGGATGCCTCCTGCAGGGTGCTGCCCGTCTACCCCCTTCTGGCATGGCATTCCTGGGAATAGTTGTTCCACCATCCCCAGTGAGCTCTGCACAGCTGGTTTTAGGGAGCCTGGAAGAGGAACCAACTCTACCTCCAGGACACAGCTCCATCCTGCAATCAGGTGGGCCCTGGCAGTAATTTGGTTCTGGAAATTGGTGCCACAGGAACAGCTGAGAGCTGGCAAGGCCCATGCCCCTGCAGGTCAGCATCTGTCAGTCTGAATTAAGATATGCAAAGCCGAGGCACTAGCACAGCCGCTGTGCCTCTCAGCCTGGTGGGTAATTGGTGTCAACTATTTGATTGCGATAATTGCTACTGTCTGGGGAAGTAGCTTCCAATGCCCAGTGGGACAGAGCCCAGTCTGCAGATGGCTGGGCCCATGGCTCACCCCAACACCTCCGTGACCCCTGCACTCTGCCTACTGCTCCTTTGACCTGCAGGTCTGAGACTCCAGGAGGACTTCCCATTTCCTCCCTCCCTTTCCCTGAGTGAGGGAGATGGTGGGAGGAGCCCACAACACAAACCCCACCCCCAGCAACACAAATCATATCTTCTCTTGGAGGGAGGAGGAATCACCAGGTCTAGGGTAGATGATTTACCCCTGAAGTCCCGCATTTGCCACCTCATAAATCACCATAGCGATTACTTTATGGCCCTTGTCTTGGCTGTCCTGCCAAAGCCTGTGGAGTTGGCCTCATTAACTCCTGCTTTAGAGATGAGAAAACTGAGACGTCAAGGTGAGGGGAGAGGGGTAAGTCACACCCTTTGACATCTAACTAGTGTGAAGCAGAGCCAACCAGAGATGCTAGAACTTGCTTCCCCAAGCTCTGCCCTCACTCCCATGCAACAGATGAGGAGCTTGGTAGCCCACTGCATTGGGAATTTGTAGTCCACACGGTGGGTGCTGAGAAGTGTTGGGGACCTGGAGGTGGGGCCATACCAATGCCGCACTGTCCTTTCTTAACATCTTGGAAAGAGAAAGTGGTCATCCAGGGCTTCTCACAACAGAACCGGGCCTCTGACATGCTAGCAGCTGGAGGCGTTTTTGTCTTAGGGCTTGGTATTCTAGAATACTTAGCAGTACCCCTGGCCTCTACCCACAGAGGCTAGTATCACGCACACTCTATTTCTAGTTGTGATAACCAAAAAACACTCCCGGAAGTTGCCCAATGTCCCTCCACGGAGGAGGGACAAAAATCACCCCCACTTGGAACCACAGGCTCCAATTGGGCTCCCATGGTTTAGGAACCAGGTATTTGGCAAGTGAATTCATTTAGTTTATTCAAAGAAAAGTTTCCATGTCATCTGATACTGTGAGAGGAAGAAGACAGTAAGTCTTGGTTTGTCCAGGCTGTGAAGATGACTAGTCAGTCTCCCTGCTCTCAGAGTATGGTGGTTAAACACAAGAGCTCTGCAGCCAGATGGCCTGGGTTTAAATCTCAGCTGCTATTTACTAACCAATATCTGTGCCTCAGTCTCCCCACTGGAGGCAATAATAGTAATTACCTCACAGGCTTGTCAGGAAGATTTAACGAGCTGTTTAAAAGTGTCTATAACAGGTCTATCATGTAGCAAGGACTTAGTAATTGTTTGTTAAATAAATAGAACTAGAACCTTCGCTGGGTAAGGGGGAGAAGGAAATTCTTGGTATCTTCAAATGAGTTTGTCAAGGCAGGATCAGGAGAAGGGTAACCAGAGGCAGGGTGATGGGAGATGCCACAACCTGCTGTAGGAGGCCTTGACAGACAGGCTAAGTCTTCAAAGAAGGGAGAGAAGTGAGACTGGGGTCCTGTCACACTCGGAGCTCAGGTCTGTTACCAGCATAGTGTGTGGTACCCCTAGAAAGAGTGAGAGCAAGGAAGCCAACAGTGCTCCAGCTTTAAAACTTAGATAAAGACACTCACACACTCCTGGAACTCCTCCCTCTTGGGGAGGACTCCAGTCACTTCAGAACAAGTCCCTGTCCTCTGTCTAGATTATTGCCTGCTGGGTGGACTCAAATAAGACCTCACAGTGTGGGTCTTCTTTCTTACCTACCTTGTGCTAGGAACTTGTCAGCACTTTATGACTGTATTTCCGAATGACTGTACCCTTTATTATTCTTATATTTATTGTGCAACAGACTGTATACTAACCACTTTTATGCACTATTTCATTTAATCCTCACATAGCTCTACATGTTCATTGGCAGAGGTTAAAAGTATGGGCTTTGGAGTTGGAACCCAGCTCTGACACTTACTAATTAAGTAAGTTGGATGCAGGCAACTCCTCTGACCCTCAGTTTCCTCAATTGAAAAATGGGCTTAATGTGTTTGCTTCATATACTAAAAAAAAGCACATATACTAAAAAGCACATATACTAAAAAAAAGAAAAATGGGCTTAATTAGATGTGGTTCCCAACATGATTGTGAGCAAGCAATGGGCTAATAATGGTCAGGAAATACTATATGTAACCCCTGGACCATGCTATAGGTAACACTGGAAATTTACTACACTCTTTACATTTATTAAACAACAGCAATGACTGGTGACTAATGTGTGGTTTTGGCCTCTGTTTTCTTAACTTGCCTGGATCAAGGGTCAGGCACCAAGTTTTCTAGAATATAGGCTGTGAATGTCAAACTCCAATGGACTTAGAAGGCAGAGGGCAGTGGGAGAAGTCTGCCTTGGGTGCAGGCAATGAAAAGGTTCATTGTCAGTAGAGAACTTTAAAACAATAATAAAATTGACTAAAAGTCGGTCTGCTTTCTTCTTTATCAGCATGTAGGTAGCAGTAATTCTGTGTTGGTGATAAAACACTCCTTCCAGAAAAAAAATATTCTGTTGTGCTATTTTCTCAGCAATTACTGCAGTCACCTCTGAGTTTCAATAACATAAAGGTGAGCTTCCGGTGGGCACATCTCTGTGTCTTGTTCTTTAAGGTTGTGTGCTTGGGGTCATTGGTCTGGAGGGGATCAGGATACACGGAGAGGGCCTCTACACTCGGCTGCCACTTGGCTACACACTTCCCTTCAAGATTGAATGTGTGACAGTTCCATCACTAGCCCTGGCTCCAGTCACAATAGTTCTAACCAACCTGCCTCTAAACAGGAGATTCAAAGATAAACAACGTGCAGTGATGGCAAAGACAAGGTATCATACTCACATTCCTCCAACCCTCTCATTCACAGAGCAGATCATTCTCTGAAACTTGTAGAATTCACTCTTCTGGGAATTCCTTTTTGAGTGTTGCCTTTCACCCCTTCCCAAAGAAAACACATTCATATCATTTTTAAGTATTCATCAATTGCTTTTGTCATTTCTGTACTATAATATTAATTTTATTTGTTATTAATTTACTGGTGTCATTTTACAAAGTGTAATAAAACATTTTTGCTGAGCTCCTTTTCTGGCCATTGTTATTTATTAATCACTACCATGATGATAATTTCACCATGGAGGGGGGGCATGTTAAAAATGAATCACTCATTCATTCATCTCATTCATCTGATCCTCACTGGTCAGGAAAGGGCACCCTTGAGAGTGCTGTACATGCTCATCTGGCTGCGCACCAGGTCCTGGCACCTCTAGTTGGCAGCCAGCAGGCAGTGGGCTGGTGCTTCCCTCCCACTGGGCTTCTCTGGCTCCTGCCTTGCTGTGTCCCACCCACCCCTATTCTCCCCTTCCCAGCCCTGTGCACCTCTTAGCAGTGGGCAGAGCCAGTGGTCTGTGACATAGACCACAGACTCCCTCAGAAAAACCCAAGAATCATCTTGTTCAGATTCACAGCATTTGGGGGGGGGAATTGAAACCCAGAGAAAGGCAAGTTCAGCCCAAGGCCACATGGCTCATTTGTAGGTCAACAAGGAACTAGGACTTAGTGCCCATGGCCTGCAGGTTGGGGTCTTCCAATGACAGCAGTTGTCTTGAGACTAACCATGGTAGAATAATGGTGGACAGAGGCAGGTCTTAGTGGACACTCTTTCTGACCAGGACAGCTATCCCATGACCCCTTTCTGAGACTGGAATAGTGAAGCCCCCACCCCCTGTTCTCTTTCCTTTGTGTTCCCCCAATGTGAGCTCAGAGCAGGGCAGGTACATGATGGAACTCTCCAGACTGGGCCCAAGTGGTCTGCAGTCCTTTCCCCAGGGAGCTGGGTTTGGTGTCAATCCATACCTCTGACACTTGTCCCAGGTTGAAGAGAGGTAGGTGGGGTGGGGGCAGGGGTGGAACAGCAATGGATGATCCCATGGTGAAGATGCCTCTGTTTTAGGAAAAGGCACATCTGGGGTCTCATCAAGCAATGACTTCGAGCTCTCAGTATCGTGAGTTCTACTTCCAAGAAGCCCCTTCCCTCCTCCCACCAGTTCTGGGCTGCTGAGACAGCTGCTGCTCCCATTTCAACCAGCACCAGATCCATTAATAGCATCAATTTTATTTGCACCAGCCCTGGCTCCCTCCCTGCTCCCCAGGGGCCCTCGATCCAGAATGCCAGGCCCTGCTTCCTTTTCTCCTGGAACACGCTGACTCCCTCCCTTGGGCGCCAGGGAGTTGGCAGGATAATAACCTGCGAGAGGAAAACTCTCTTCTCCCTGCCTTCTAATCTTCAGCACTCACCAAATTAGAAAAGGCATCAGAAGCCCATCGGACTGACTGCTGTGGGGATGTCATGCCATTAACCCTGGGCTGCCTCCTGCTGGGGCAGACAAACTGGGGGCTCCCTGCAACTCTTTCCAGCCCCCTGTCTCTAAACAGGAACGAACCCACCCCCACCTCCAGCTTCACCATCCCCCATTCCTACTGCCATCAGTTGGCATGAAACTGCTATCCCAGCTTCCTTTTCCTCCCACCCTCATCCCTATTTCACCTCTTTATCCTTATCCTCACCCTCATCTGGTCAGTTGCTATGAATTTCTAAATAGCCAGAAGGATCCTTAAACTCCAGACTGAGGCCTCATCTCGCACATTAGAAAACTGAGACCGGGATGGAAGAGTGGGGAGGTCTTTGTCATCTTCTCCTTTTGGACCTAACTCAGCTGGCTTTTCAGTTATCCATACAGCAAAACCTGACCTTTGTTCCTAGCCAGGCTCTCTTTCAGGGGACACAGCAGTTATACAAACAGACAAACTCTTATTCTCCCCAAGAGGGCAGGCTACCTGTCCCGTAGCCTGTTCCTCAGTCCTGAAACTGAGTAAGTCCTACATGGGCTGGACCTGTCTTGAGTTTACTTGTCTGCCTCCCCATGAGTTCAATTTCATCCTGGCAGCAGGTGCCACATCTTGTTCAACTCTGTCCTTAGCAGTAGGCATGAGGCTAGCGCAGTCAGATGTCCACAGACTTTTATTTATTTTGTTTTGGTTTGGTTTTTTTGAGACTGGGTCTCGCTATTTTTGCCCATGGAACCACAGGCTCTCATTGCCCAGGGTACCACAGATTCAAGCAATCCCCAGCCTCAGCTTCCCAGGTAGCTGGGATGACAGGCACGCGCCACCACGCCCAGCTATTTTTTTTGGAACTAGGTCTTGCTATGGGCCCCAGGCAGGACTCGAATTGCAATTCCTAGCCCCAGCTGCTTCATAGGCTGAAGCTTACAGGCACAAGCCACCGTGCCCGGCTAGAGGTCCACAGACTTTTATTCACATTGTGCCAAGTGCTAACGGCTAAGTACTAGCATCGTTCCCATTTCAGAGGAAGAAACTGAGTCTCAGAGAGGTTAAGTAGCATCTTCCAACAAGCAATTCAAATGCAGGCTGCGTGTTCCAGAGCCCAAGCTCTGCTGCTGGAGGAAGGAAGGAACAGAGCCAAGCATGAGGATGGCAGACCGCTGTTTCCTGTTCCCATGCCTCAGGGTCAGAAAGTTCTCCCTTGTACCTGACATGAATCTCTGCAACTGTGAGCACCACCCTGTACTTTGTTTTGTGACCTCCCAGGAGATGGAGTTTAGAGATAGCACTGGGCCTCTGGAAGATCATCTCACCAAGAACAGGAGCCCTGCTGGATCTGGGCCAGCATCCCCAGGGACCCTCGGGTGCTCATTGCCATCTCCCTGCCTAGGAGTTCTACGCTCTCACACTGACCCATATCACCCTCTAGTCAGCCTGCCTGCCCATGGCATCAACCTGAGCAGAAAGGGTTCTAAGCCAACCTGTGCATCATCTGGAGTGGCAAAGCTGCTGTTCCCTCTGATGGTCTGGGGCTAGGCCCATAGTAGGCTGGTTTTCTTGGGCAGTAAAGTGCAAAGCTGGGAGAAAGCTGGGTGCAACCCCACTATGATGCATAGAGACTGAGGTTAATCAGGGTCTCTGAGCTTAGCTTCCCCATGTAGTTTGGAGGGTGGGACTAGATGATCTCTGGGTTACTGGTCCCTTTATGGGTCAGCTTCAAATAGAATCTCCTTGCCTGACCCTGGGAAAGATTTATCTGTAAGGTAATGTGTAAAATGACCTCAAGATGATGCCTCATCTGCAGAAAGGGACTAGGCAACTAGTGGGTAGGATCCTTCCACGGAATCTGAAAGGCAAAAATAAGGAAGGGAAGAGCAGGAACAATGTTGAACCCCTGCTGCGGGTACCCTGCATGTTGTCTTCTACACAATGCTTACAACCTCTCTGATGTAAATTTCTCATGCCCATTTTACAGATGGGAAAACTGAGGCTCCTCTCCAGTGGCTTTAAGGCATGCCTAACTCGAAAGACTGGACTCTGCCCAGAGCACAGAGCTACCCTGCAAATACCTGGACAGGCCCGTGTCCTGTCCCTGCCCTGGGGGGCGGAAGGTCAGGTACACATGTGCAGGCATGGGCTACTTAAGCAGAGAACCATGATCTATGTGCATGTGACAGAGAGAAAGAGAGAGAAAGAGAAGTGAGAGGTGAGCTTATGGGAGAATAACTGGAAACCTGGAGTAGAAAAAAGGAAAGAAATGAAGAGTGGAAAGAACGGGGGAAGGAGTTAATCCACAGAGTAAGGAAGATGACAACAACAATAATAATAACAAGGATGGCGCAAACCTTGCCTTTTTTTTTTTCCAAGGCAAATGTGAGCTGGAGTAGGGCTGAGGGGATTAATCTCTTAAAAAATAAGTGCCGTGTGAGGAGACAGGCAGTGATTAAGGTTTTAACTGATCAGTCTGCATCTGACAGTGAACCAGCTATTATCTTAACGGAATCAAACGAACATTCAAAGCCGTGCTCAGCCCCAAACATGAAAGGAGATGTCATCTGCTGGCAGCTGGCAAGCCGCAGGGGGAGCCGAAGGGGAGAGAGGAATGGAGGGAGAGGAGAAGAGAAAGAGGGAGAGAGGGGTGTCATAGGGAAGGAGAAGGAAAGATGGAAAAGGAAAGAATTGTCAAGGGGCAGAGAGATTCTCGGTGCCCTGTTGCTGCCCTACTTCCTTGTCCAGGCACGTGGCACCACACATCCTTGGCACAGGTGCCAATACATCATCACTCACTCCCCTGCTCAGAAACCTTCTCTGCTCCCCACTTCCTGCTGGACAATAGGACAGGGTGAAGACAGGGGTGGGGCTGGGAGGTTCTGGCTGAAATCTGGGTCCCTGGAGAAAGCAGAAGTCCTGCCCTCTCTCTCCCACCACTCCAGCAGAGCTGTGGCAGGTCCAGTGAATGTTTCTTAACTAAATTGAAGGAAAGGAATAAGGAAATGGAAACAAGACAAAAAAGAGAGAGATTGCCTTTGTTAGGCTCTGGGGTTCATTTATTCATTGAATTCTTTGAACCATCCAGCAGTAGAAGTGATTCTTTATCTTTATTAGGCAGGTGAGGAGAAAGAAGCCAAAGAGACAAAGCCACTTGCTGCAACCCCACAGCCTGAAAGAGATGAAACTGGGATTTGAACCCAGATCGCTCTGCTGTCATTTTTCTGTTTTTCTCACCAAAAAAAAAGGGGGGGGGGGCTGGTGAGTGCAAGGGCAAGCCAGAAGAGAGCATTGAGAGAGACTCCCCCACACACACCTGCTTATTAAGCAAAAGGCATGTACCTCCCACCCCCTAAGCAAGGGCACTAGGTGAAAGGGTTTAGAATCTCTAGCCCTGGACCCTGGACTCAGACCAGTGTTTGGCCCATCATTTGGGCTTGCGGAGTGTTTTTTGCAGGAGGGCTGCCATCATAAGGAAAGTTCTGGCCGGGGCAAGATGGACACATTTACCCTATGCCCCTCCAGCTGACTCAGTACAGACAGGTCTGGGTCAAGGAAGGGCAGCAGGCTCCCAGCCATCTGGACTAGCCAGAACCCATGGCCACAGGCAGAGAGAATGTACGAGTAAGCGGCTTGAAGGAGCAAAAGAAGCAACAGTGGAAAAGGAAAGATTTAGAGAGAGAGAAAAACCAGGAGAATGGCTGAAAAATCAACAGAGGCCCTCCACAGAGGCCCTCCACCGGACAATTTACTTGCTAATGTGGAACTGATCCTCTAACCACACGTCCCTTCTCTCACTGACTCCTCACCCACTTGAGGAGACATCTGTTTCTCAAAGAAAATAGACATATGGGCCTCCCTCTTCTCTCTCTGTCACACACTCACAGTCTCTCTCACACACACACACACAAACACACGCTCATATACACAGACAACAAATATACTCACACAAACAACAAATACTCTGTCTCTCGCACGTACAAGCTCAGTCTCGCACACAAACAACAAATACGCACTCACACATTCACACACACACACACACACACACACACACACACACACCAATGCTGGATGCCTGCTCAGTCTGCCAGTCTGGCCCACAGGCCTGGGTATTTTCACTGCCCATTTTCAGAATTGTTTCTTTTGCTCCAGGGCCATACCATGAAACCAAGTGGGGTCTAATCCATTTTCTGGGGTGGAGCTACCCTGTGTTTCCCTATTGCCCTGACCCTCCCCAAATGCAGCCTTCTGGAAAGGGCAGAAGCCTGGTCTGCCAGGCCCAATGGAGGAGGCAGGGGGTCCCCCAGAGCCACAGTAATTCCCTCTCCAAGAAGAAAGAAACCACACTTTCCCTCTATCTGACCAGGGTTCAAGACATGTCCATTTCATGCCTGAAGTATGACAACAGTGTCCTAAGCCACCTCTCCCTCTAATCCACCTTGTATGGCTGCCTGTTTCTCTTTCTAAGACACAGTCTGAAAGCATCCCTCCCCTCACTGGAAGCCTGTCAGAGCTACTCTTGGCCCATAAGGATCAACTCCAAAGGACTAGAGCAGGCTCTGAAGGCCCCAGTCAGCCCCTCACCCTCCTCTCTGTTATAGCTGCTGCTCCTCCTCCTTCCCCTCCCAAACAACTCCATCTGGCCAGGGTCCTCTCTGCCCCTCAGCATGACATACTCCCTGCTTTCCACAGACTGCCACTGCTTCCATCAGCCTGAGGCTCCTGTTCCTCCTCTCTCTCCAGCCAAAATCTCCTCTCTCTAGGAGGAGAGAGGGGAGGTTGACTCACGCTGTGGCGTACTTTCCACCTGACCAACACTGTGCTAGGCCCTTTGTGGGAAATAAAGCATTTATTCTTCATTGAACTTCCTGAGAGAGAAACATGTTACAGAAAAGAAACTGAGGCAAAGAGAAATTAAGAACATTGCAAAGGTCACATAAGCATATCCAGAAAGCAGCAGAGCTAATACTTGAAAACAGGGAGTTTGACTCAGTCTGTGCTTAACCGTTAGACTGTCCCACCCCTCAAAGCCTACCCTGTGGCCGGGCATGGTGGCACATGCCTGTAAGCGGCAGCCTAGAAAGCCACAGCTGGGGCCAGGGATCGTAGTTCGAGTCCCGCCGAGGGCATGTAGCAATACCTACCTAGTTCCAAAAAGCTATAGCTGGGTGGTGACATGTGCCTGTAATCCCAGCTACCTGGGAAGCTGAGGCTGGGGATTGCTTGAGTCTGTGGTACCTCGGGCAACGTGAGCCTGCGGTTCCATAGGCAAAAATAGTGAGACCTAGTCTCAAAAAAAAAAAGCCTACTCTGTTCTGTTCTCCTTGAAAGACTTTTCTAGTCACCCAGCCCCCATGTCCAGTCTCTTTGTCCTCCAACTTCCTCAAGTATGTTATCTGTACCTCTCATGGGCTCCTTAATTACACAACGCCTTGAATTATTACTTTGATCTCTGTGTGTGTTAATTTTATCTCATGAACTAGATTATTTATTATCAGGAGTATAAACTGATTTTGCCATTACTGTTGCAACCTCCCCACCACCACCAGCAAGCATATGGGTTAGAAGTAAAAATAGCCACAGCTAACATGTAATGAGCACTTACGGTGTGTCGGGCACTGTTCTAAGAACCTTCCACAGATAGGTGCATTTATTCTTCACAGATGAGAACACAGATGGAAAATTAGAGATATTAAGTAATTTTTTTGGACAGACTGTGGTGGGTTAAAGATGACTACAAATTCTTTGTCATTGCCCCACTGGGAGGTAGAGTTTGTTTCCTTTCTCCTTGACATAAATCAACAGGACACAACAGAAGTGGGGCTCTGCCACTTCTGGGCCTCAGCCTTTAGAAAGCACTCCCTTTTTATTCTTTAGGAGCTCTGAGCTGAAATGTACAAAGTCATTGGAGAGGGCATATGGAGAGGGGAAGGCCTGAGGGCTCCCTGGAAAGCAAGAGGCTTGACCATGCAGCATGTGAGTCAGCCCCAGGTCCCATCAACTGCAGCTACAAGAGAGACCAGCAGAAGAGGCACTGAGCTGAGCCCAGGAGGCCCACATTCTAGGAGAGATGGTACCAGGTTGGTTTAAGCAGCTGTGTTTGGGGTGATTCCTTATATAGCAATGGAATACTAAAACTAGTTGTTCCTACTTTAATCCCATTGTTCAAAGAAAGAAAGTGATGAAGGACTATAGAGTTTACATGATGTACTTGCCCAAGGTCATGGAGCTTTGTAAGCAGAGTGTGAGATCTAAGGTTAGGGCCCAGGTCTGTGCGACTCAGAACATGGGGAGAATAAATGGGGACCACAATAAACCCTTGGTTAGTAACTAAAAGCAACAGATTCTCAGGCACTGGGGGATCTGAACACAGGTTCCCCTTCAACAGTACTCTGGAAGGACAGGACAGGGATCACAGTGGTGGTAGAGAAGAGATGGGAAGGCAGGACTCTGGATGCCAGCCCTGCCATGCTCCTCTTTCCCCTCAGTCCTCATTGATCTGATTTCTCTATAGAACACACAAAAGCTTTTCTTTGAAATATGTTTTCTGGTTTAAAGTGAATCAGATTATCAAGTGAACCGATCATCTCTAAGGCTCCTTCTGGCCCTGACATTCCTGAATTCCATGAATGAAGATGGAGAGGAATAGCTAGGTGGATGATCAATCTCACATGATGCCCACCCTTGGGTGGATGATGTGAAGGTTCCCAGACTGCAAAGGGATTCAGGAAATATGGATTGACTCAAAATGCAGGAGAGTGGTAGAGGAACCTGCAGGGATCAGAAAGAATGGAGAAGGGAGGGTCTGGTTGGGGGGAGCTGGAGAGGCAACACCCAGTGAGAAAAGAGTGTGATATCAAGGTTAAGTTCATACAGCCCAGGACTGGAAGACATGGGCTCAAATTCCAGCTCTGCCCTCTACTAGGTGTTGACTATGACTATGCTCTTAGCCTCTCTATGCCCCACCTTTCTCACCCATGAGTAATTATGTACTATCTATCTGCCATGGGATCGATGAGATAACGCAGTGGAAAAGCACATGGGGCAACAATGGTGCTCAGTGAGCCCTTGATAAGTGGTTGCTGTGACTTCTTTTTAGGAAATCTAGAGAGATTTGAATCAACTTGGGTTAGCCCTAGTGGCCTAGTTAACCCCAAAAGGCCCAGAAAGCTGCCTTCCAATATGCCCCCAGATAGAAGTACATGGGGAACTCAACCTGAGAAAGTGAGGTAGCAAAGCAGAGTTTAATCCCAGTGAGGTTTGGGATGTCATGAAGAGATTGAGCAGGTACCTGTGGCAATACTCCTGGACCTGTGATGAGCTTGGAATGAAGCAACAGGCTAAAGAGGAGGTGGTGTTAGGGCTAGGACAGAGCTGCTAAGGTAGGGTGTTCATGATGCCATGCCTTGAAGTGGGTTGCTTGAAAAGACTGTGATGCATTTAGGAGGCTCAGGTGCCAAGTACCCTCAGTCTGTGATCTGGAGCTAAGGAGACCATGTCCTTAGCATAATAGTCCATCATGAGCCTCATCCCTTTAGCTTGGGGGTTCCCAGTATAAGACAAATAGAATCTCCAAGGATGCAGCAGCTTATGGAACATGGGGTCAAGTCCATGGGTGACAAAAGACAGAGCTCTCAGGCCAGAGAGATAATCTGTTGTAGCCAAAAGCACAATTGCTGGAGGCAAGAGGGGGTGAGGGTCAAATCCTGATTGTTCCATTATAATCAGATACCCTTGGCAAGTTACTTAACCTCTCCAAGTGCTGTGGTGGCAGCCATGGTTCCTGGTCTTGTGGTACTTGCCAGCCAGCTTGACAAAAGATGCTCAAAAAGGCTTGTTGACACCAGAGGTGGCAAGTGGCACACCCAGTCATTAAAGAGGGGTCATGAGCTGGAGCTAAGAAGGGTATGGGCTCCTGGCAGTCTTCACAGTCAAGAAATACCAGCTGGGTTTGGAAGGTTTAGGGGAGAAATTTCCAGAAGAGGAGAACCTGGAGAAAGGGATGCAAATGGCCTAAGATGACTTGTGGGTGGGGGTTAAGGCTGGAGAGGCGCTTGGGAGCCAGGCACCTTGACTGCATCTGAAGAGGTTTGGAGCTCACCGCACATGCACCCCTGTGGGCCTGGGCAGGAGTGGGGCATGAAGATGAGTCAGGAAGACTCACACTGCCTCCCCCAAGGGTGTCTGTGTCCACACTGAGAGCCCCTGCCAGCTGCCCCAGCCTCCCTGGGTCCCTAGGGTCAGGCCATTACAGGGTGAGATTTATCACAGGCAGGTGTGCTCCAAGACGGTATATTATCCAGGATTATGAACTGTAACAGGATAATCTCTCTAATGTAATTCAAGCTCTTGACATGGCTTATGGCTCCTTAATGTACCTCAGTCTGAAGAATTACAAGAACATTCTCCCCCAAGCTCCCCATGTCCCTTCCCTCCCTCCTCTGTCAACCCCTAAATGATTTAGGCAATTGCCTGAAGCCAGAGCTTGGCATTTAGTCATAAGTCAGTGCAGTTCAGTAAACATGATGGGCAAGCTCTCCCTGCCTGCCCTTCTCCCAAAGACCTCTCCCCTCCTCCATCCACCTCCTCACCCACAACAGGCTGGATACTGGGCAGTCCAAAACACTCAGTTTCCTGAGACTCACCCCTAAGATTCCCTTTGGACTCCAAGGTTTTGGACTTGAGGTTCCCAGTCTCCAGCATGATGCCTTCAGACATCACAACCTCCAGACAGAGAAGATCAGTCCAGAAACGCGGAATGATATCAGGGATTTGGGGAGTGTTCTCTCCTGTAATCAATCCTATGAACTCATGCCCCTCAGGACATGCGCAGTCCTCTGCAAGCACACCAAGTTCTGCTTTCTATAGTTTGTTCCTCTTGAAATCAAGAAAAAAACAAAAAACAAAAAGCAAACAGTGGCCCCCACAACTGGAAATCACACCATCTATCCCAGCTCCTTACACGGTGCATATAATGGTCCGGTTAGTCTGATTGAGCGTGGTTTTTTTTTGTTTTGTTTTGTTTTGTTTTTGTTTTTTTGAGACTAGGACTCGCTATTTTTGCCCGTGGAACCGCAGGCTGTCGTTGCCCGGGGGGCCACAGACTCAAGCAATCCCCAGCCTCAGCTTCCCCGGTAGCTGGGATGACAGGCACGCCACCACGCCCAGCTGTTTTTGGGGGGCTAGGTCTCACTACGAGCCCCAGGCGGGACTCAAACCGCGATCCCTGGCCCCGGCCACTTCATAGGCTGAAGCTTACAGGTGTGAGCCACCGTGCCCAGCCTTATTGAGCATTTATTATGTGCCAGGATTTTCCTAAGTGCCCAACACGATTCTTTCATTCCATACTTCCAACAGTCTTTGAGTAGATATTATTATGCTACATCTTAGTGATGAGAAAACTGAGGTTCAGAGAGGTGAATGAGGCCACAGCTCTATAGAGTGGGGAGGCTGGGCTGTGACCCCAGGCAGCTTGGTTCCAGAGCCTGTGTTCCCAGTGACCACACTGAACAGGGCCACAGAGTCCTTGATTGTCAGCACTGGAGCCCAGCATGGTCCCAGGGTTTCCTCAGCTACTGAGGACCTGCTGATGTGCCAATGGGACAGGGCAACAGGGTCTGCTCCTGGGTCCTGGGCCACATCAGATCATTTTCACAGTTGGCCCTCCAGTCTCCCTGCAGTTATCAGAAATTCAGGCCTCCCCTCAGCAGCCAGCAGGGAGACTCTCTGAAAGCCCTTTCACTCAACACAGTCAAGCAGCCCCTTCCTCTGCTCACCCTATGTTGTTCCTCGCTTCATCTGCTGCATTCTTTGTAAACATCCCTCACATCACCCCTTACTTTAAAACATAGAGACCGACTATGTTCTATAAATAAATGGTGCTGGGGAAATTGGACTAAGACATGCAAAAAAATGGACCAAGACAACTCCCTTACACCATGTACAAAAATCAACTCAAAATGGATAAAAGACTTAGATGTCAGACCCGAAACCATAACATACATAGAGAAAAACTTGAGCAAAACCCTCCGTGAATCACAATTCAGAAATCCCTTTCTGGAAACACCTACAGATGGCAAAAAATATGAAGGAAAACATAAACATATGGGACTACATCAAACTAAAAAGCTTCTGTACAACAAAAGAGACAACAGAAAAAACAAAAAGAAGCCCAACCGAATGGGAAAAAATTTTTGCCCTCCATAAGAGTGATAAGGGTTTAATAACGAAGATCCACAAGGTACTACACAATTAAAAGCAAAACAAGAAGCCCAATCAAAAAGTGAGGAGAAGAACCAAAAAGACACTTCTCCAAAGGGGAAATACAAATGGCCAACAGGCACATGAAAAGTTGCTCAATATCACTAGCAATAAGGGAAATGCAAATCAAAACTGCAATGAAATACCACCTTACACCAGTAAGAATGGCCCACATCCATAAAACGGGCAACAAGAAGTGCTGGTGAGGATGTGTAGAGAAAGGAACACTCTTACACTGCTGGTGGGAATGTAAACTGGCCCAACCTCTATGGAAAGCTGTGTGGAGGACTCTCAAATTAATGAAAATGGAATTACCATTTGACCCAGCAATTGCTCTCTTCAGAATCTACCCAGAAGAAACCTCAATGTGGGTACAAAGGGACACCTGTGCTCGGATGTTTACTGCAGCACTATTTATAATTGCAAGGACTTGGAAGCAACCTAAATGCCCCAAAACAGATGACTGGATGAAAAAGATGTGGTATATATACATGATGGAATATTACTCATCAATTAAAAATGACAAATTTGATGATTATATGATAACATGGATGTACTTAGAAGAAATCATATTAGCAGAAACAAGTCAAAAAGAAAAAGACAGAAACCAAATGGTTTCACTAATATATGGGATATAGGGAAAAATAAACAAAAGCCATGAGGAAAAGTCAAAACAAGCTAAGCACCAAACTGGGGCAGGGGGGGAAGGGGGAGGATGATGGGGAGGGTGGGGGGTAATCCCTGGGATTACAATGATGTGAAATTTATATATGAAAAAGAGAAAAAAACACAGAGGCTACAGGTTGCCAGGATCCAAGAAAGATAAGAGAAATCTCCCCTGTGCTAGGAAAATGCCTCAGATTAGGAAGAGTCCCTCCTCAAACTGGTTCAGATACATCAAGGTATTCTCACAAGCAAGTCATGGCATCTGTTGATGCCTTCTGCACTCATGGCTTTTGGTCTTTCCCAAAGGTCTTCCTGAACTTGGTCTTGGTGACTCTTTGTTCTCAACTCCAAAATGGGCAAGTAATAGCAGCAAGGACTAAATTGGAACATGCAAGGTAAAAAAAACTTTGATAAAGCAATCTGTATATTCCAGGGATTGTCCCCCCACCCCCATCCAACTGAGGTCATCATTTAGTTGCCTGATCCTTATTCCTGCACTCAACCCCATTTTAAAGAAAAGAAAAGAAAAAGTAAGGTAAGTTTCCACATTTGACCTCTGGCTCCAGAACACCTTAGCTCTGGGTTTCACCAGCCACTCTGGATGCAGTCTTGGCATTTGGAAAGTTTACCCTGGAAGAATCTGCTGCAGTCAGGGGACTCCGTGGCAAGCTTCCAGACCCAACAGGACGATGTCATCTGTATCCTCTGGTCACTGAGCTGTACACATGCACATGATGCTCGGGGCAAGGGAGCAGATGCCAGCCTGAACTCGTGTCTCCCTGAGGCATGGCCTGCCTCTAGCTGCCCTTGCCCAGGACCTCAGTTTTCTCATCTGTAAGATGAAATGGGAGAGGAGATACCATGTCCCTGCCAGTCTAACACTCTGCTTTAGAACATACTCCTCACATTGGTGTGCCCTATTTCCTATCACAGATTTTCAGATTCTCCCTTTTCTGATCACATCCTTGTCCCTTTTTGTGATCAACTCACCCCATCTCTCTGGGCTCCAAGACTTGCTATTCCAGTAAGTACCACGAGGGGGAGACTTCATGTGGAAGTCTGGGGTCAGGAATGAAGGCAACCCCACTATAACAGGAAGGGTGTCAGCCAGTTCCAAGGGGTCCCAGGACCCAGATTAAAATAGAAGGTCTGTGGGTCAGATAAGGTGGCTCCAAGTTACAAAGGCCATACTATAACCTTTTGAAGGACCATGACTTTGCTTTTGTGATTTCTGGTCCCTCTATGGCCTTTAAATGATATCGTGGGATAGGCACCTTTGACCCTCAGTCTATTTCATGAGTTGTGCCAAGCAGGTGGGAATGTCCACTACCTCCACAATTCAGGGAACCGACACTTAGAGAAGTCCCTGGGCCACTCCAGGCACATGGTCAAACTTGACCAGGTCTCCTGGCCCAGTTCTGGATCTCTCTGCCAGTCCATTGCCTCCCCCAGGACTTGCCCCAGGCTGGACACTGAAGGAACTTCTTAATGAGTGACCCAGCTGGGGTGCTGGGTGCTCCTCTCTGGAGGAAGCCTTCTTGCCTTTGCTGGTTGGCAGCACACTCTCAATAGCCGTCTGACAACAGAGCCAACTGACACTTTGGTTGTCTTCTCTCCCGCTACTAAATCACAACATGCGTCTCTCAGCACACCACCTCAGGATCAGGAAGTACCTGCAGTCAAGCCCTTGCCAAAAGCCCTGCCCAACTTTCTTGATCTGTTTGAGTGCTTTTCTCCTCCAGGAGGTCTCCTTTGACAGCCCCTCCCTCCATGGGAAGAGTGGGGCTCATTCCCCTGCCTGGCCCCACACATGCTGCCTGCTTATAACACAGCCATTCTTTCAGAATTATCAGATACTAGTCTGAGTTTCTCCAGGGTGGGAACTGATCCCCAATACTTATCAAAAACTCAGCTTAGCCATCAAAGATTCCTCTTGGGTACTGCTTCCTCCTCCCTGCACAGGATTCACAGTGCCTCTGGCTGTGGTCTTTTGAACAAAAGGTTCAGCGTGTGTCCTGAACAAATGAACACTGGTTTAGTGTTTTTCCTCCCTTTTAACCTCTCTGGATCCTCCAACCAACCCGAAAGGTGATGATGCCTTTCCTGGAGACCTTCGGAGCCGCCAGCCGCTCCTCTGATGCTCAAATCTAGGTACCATGTGGAAGGTTTTAGGTGGCTGGCATGCCCCAGGCTCAGACTCTCCAGATTACCCAAGGCCTTCTGATCAGGAGGGAAAACAGTCCACAGGATGAAAAGGAGGTGGCAGCTCTCACGGGAGAAGAGAGCTCTTCTTTCAGGCCCCTCATTCACCAATTTTCTCTAAGTAAGCCTAGCTTCATGTCTCCCCTCCTGTAAAACATGAGCTACACTTGCCAATGCCTCTTCTCCCATCCCACCACATGAGTTGCAGAAGCCTGGCCTGGATGTTCAGCAAACAGGGGTTCAGAAGAGGCTATGGACTCCCAAAGCTTGGGGGCTGGGAGGCTTTCATTGACTCCAACTCACTGGTACAGGTGGAGAAAGACCCAGGAAGAGACAGTGACTAGCCCATTCCTTCACTTAGTCATTTATTCAGTGACTATTTCCTGGGTGGAGCCTTGCCCCAGGACTGAGACTTTTTAAAGTCTCTGCCTTCCTAGCATCTACAGCTTAGTGGGAGGAAACAGACAAACTCATAGAGGTAGCTATGTAGCATGTTAGATGGTGATAAAGGCTACTGAGGCAAGCTAAGGGAGGGGTAAGGAGAGAGCAGGTTGTGTGTGCTTGGTGGGTGGGGGGGCTGCAGGGAAAGTCTTAACAAAGTGAGAGCAAAGGCATTGCAGGAATCTGGGGAGAAAAGGTTATTCCAGACACAAGGAATAGTGAGTGCAAAGGCCCCAGAGCAGAAGCATGCTGTCCAGCCTGTGGAACAGTTCAGAGGCCAGTATGCTGGAAACTGCGTATGCTGGTGGTAGAGGGAGGAGGGAGGGGTGGACAGAGAGGTGATCGTGTCATCCCTTAGAGTTGTTAAAGGACATTTTTCCTCCAAGTGAGGTGTGTTGTTGCCATTAGAAGTTTTTGATCAGAAGAGACCGTGGTCTGATTTTTTGTTTTAAAATGACAGTCCTGGCTGCTCTGCAGAAGATGACTGAGGGGCCGAGGGATGCAGAGGGGTAGGTTAGGAGGTGCTTGCTACTACACTTCAAGCAAGACAATATGCACAACGGGCACGTGGGGTCGGGCAGCAGATGCTGGACGTACATTAAAGGTAAAGTAAAATACATCTGCTAAGGCATTTGGAGAAATGATGACGGAAGAAGAGCGGAATTGAGCATAACTCCAAGATTTTCTCCCCATGCAACTGAAAGGTAGAGTTGCCCTTTCTGAGAAGACTGCAAGAAGGGAGGGGGTGTGACCCTCATTTCAAAACTGCACTGCAGTTAGGTTTCATAAGCCCGCTAAACGATGTTCAGGTGGAAATAGACAATAAGATTGACGGGTCTGCAGATCAGGACAGAGAGTACAGAACAGCTAAGAGAGCAAAAACAAAGTGTCAAGTCCCCCGACTCTCAATTGAGCTCTTACCACACTGAGCGGACTCTCCCTTGGGTTGGAAAAGTTAAATGTCTGCGCTCAAAACCTAGGGCTCAGGGAAGGGAAATACGGTAACCCTGAGCGCACGCCCCAGCCCCAATCCGGAGCTGGGGGAGGTCTGTCGAGAGGGGCAGTGCCTGGAGGAAGGGGCGCTGGAGGTCTCCGGGAACCCGGGTGAGGCCGGAGGGGGCCCGAGGGCTCGGCGCGCATCTGAGGCAGAGCGGGGGCTGCTCTGACTTGGGGGCGGATCTTCGGGAGGTCTGGGTTTCTTCTCTCGGCAGCGGTCTTGACGCGTTTCCTTGAGCCACCGTCAGATATTTATTTAACCTCGCAGATCAGCCTCCCAGGGGCCGGCTGGGAGAGACGGAGGCTGGGCGGGGAAGGCTGGCTGAGATGGGGAACGAAAAGGGAAACGTTTTCTTCCCTCAGCACAAACCGCAGCTGCCTCGCCCAGTAGTGAGGGTCCTGTCTGGGACCCCCGACCTTCGGGGGCCAGTAGGCCCCGTGGATTCCGAGCACCTTCAGAAATCTCATTAGGTCACCCCCTGAATTTAAGAAGGAGGAAACTGAAGAGAGGAGTAACTTGTCCAAGGGCCCGAAGTGAGGCTGAGGCGGCACCAGGTGGCCAGTCTCTGAAGACCTCCATTTTGGGGGCATCAAATGAGTACAAAGGCCGCAAGGTGTGAGGAGAGTGAATAGATCTGAGATACCCGCCAAACCCCAACATTTTTCCGACTTTTAACTTTGAGTCAGTCACTTCATCTCTCCGTCTGTACAAAGGGAATTTTCAGTCTTAACTGCCTTGTCATATTGGGACACACACTCACACACACATTCACATGCATATATACATATACCAGCTGCCAGTTGCAAGCCTGGGGGAGCCTGGCACTGTGCTGGGCGCCTCATACAGGGCCTGTTGTTCTCCCAGCTTTGTACACCTGGACACTTGTCTAGCCAGTAAGGATGCGGGGCAGTGAGGGGCGACCAGGAGGACAGAACCCTAAAGTTCAGACCAGAAAGAAGCCCCCCACCCTTCAAGTCACCGCCAATAGGCCCGCGGGTCAGTTCTGGGGGGTGCTGGGGGAAGGGAAGCTGGAGGCCAGGGAGAGCGGAAGTCCCTGCTCCCTGCTCTGAGGCCCCGCTCCCCACCCCTCCCCCGGCCAGCCCCGGGGCAGGTGAAGAGGGGAACCGGGCTCAGCTCCAGGTGGCGGGGCAGCAACGGGGGTGGGGAAAGGCAACAATAGCACTTTTATTTGGGACTGTTTGGTTCTGAGCGGGTGGGCGGAGGGGGAGGAGGCCGACAGGGCTGTGGGGGAGGGGGGCGGTCAGCGGCATCTGGCTACACACCTGCTCCCGCTTAACCCTGTGCGTGCTGGGCCGGGCGCTCGTCCGGAGAGAGCTGGCGGAGCGCGGAGGACGAGACCCTGGTGGCAGGAGTGCGCGGCTGCTCGAGTGGCCGATTTCCGGGTCCCTAGCCAGGCCCGGGGTTCTCGGGAGTAAGGCTCCCTGGCGGGACAGTGGGGATATCCCCGAACTCTTGGCTGTGCCCTCGTCCTGCACTGGCCTCTTGGGCGCATCGCGCCGCCCCGAAGTCTACATCCCGCGCGCCAGCGCGCCCCGGGCGGGAGAGGGAAGGCGAGGGGTGGCTCCCGGGCCTCGGCGTGGATTCCCTGCCGCCCTCGGGCCGTTCCGGGAAGCCGGCCTTCCGGAGGCGGCGCGGCGGCCACGGCCGTGCCAAGGGCGCGGAGCTCGGGCCAAACCCAGCGGGCGGCCGCAGGCGGGGGAGCTAGCGCTGGGCGCGCCGGCTCGCGCTAAACGCTTCCAGGCGCGGCGCTGCAAGGTGAGCCCCGGCGCCCAACGCACCCCACCCGGGGGCTCGCGCCTCGCCGACGCTCCCTGCCGGCGGGGCGCCGGGGCCGCTGAACCCCCGCTGCACCTGCGCGCGCTGGAACCCCAGCCGGCCGCTTGCGCCCCCCCCCCCCACCTCCCACCTAAGGGCAGGCGCTCGCCGGCCGCACAATCGGAGCTTGTTTGTGGGCGGAGGAGCCGCGCCGGGTGCGACGGCCCCGCGCCAGCCCACTGATCCCATAAAATATTATTTGTGTTTTAAAATTCCAGTAATTGGCTATGCAGCCGCTTTTTCCGAGCCCGGTGCCAAGCGCAGTAAAATCGCAGTCCGGCTGGGGTTATTTTCATCATGCAAATTCCCATTTCTGTAAACAGGGTTAAAGCCCCTGGAAGAGACCAGGCGGGAACCGAGCCGAAGCGGAGGCCTGTGTTCTCCGAGCCGAGTCTCGGAGCTGGCTAAAACGGGTCTCCTCTTTTGCAATGTCCTGGGCGACTGGAGAGGGTCATTCCGATCATTTCTCCAATCGCTTTTCCTTGAAGACCAGCGCCTGGACTCTTAGGTAAAATACCTGCTTTCCTTTCCTTTTCTTTTCCCATCTGAATAACTTAAATGATGGAATGGTGGAACTGTAATTTTTGCATTTTTTTAAATCACAGAAGCAAACTGAGACCCAGAGAAGGAAAGAGACTTGCCCAAGTTCACATAGCCAGTTTGTCCCAGAGCCCAGGCACACAGATTGCCTGACTATCAGCCGCTGGGACCCCTGTGGGCCTTGGAAGAGGAGGTTTGTACAGGTGCCCAAAAGCTGCCAGCACTAAGTCCCAGGCCTTGGCTCTGGGACTGCTGACTGCCGGGACAATCACTGGGGAACTCCCTCCCTCTCCAAACTAACACATTTCCGGTCCCTTAGGAGCTAGGAGCTGCCTGGAGAGGTGGAGGAGGGAGTCCCTGCCAGGGTTTTGGAAACCCTGACTAATGGACAGGGGAGCCTCTGCCCTGCTCCACCCAGCCACGGTGCTGTCTGTAGCAGAGAGCAGGAACCACAACATGGGAGGAACGGATTTCTTAAACAGATGCTGAAAGGAAGCCCAGATTCTGAAGCTGGAAAGGGAATTGGGCTCAGAAAAGAGTAAATAATGGTATGGTGCTTGTAATATAGTGTTGTATTATGTATCATATATTATTGCTACCTTGTATCGTGTACTTTGTGCAGGCGCCATTTCACAGTTTGCTTCATTTGGTCCCCAAACATGCCCAGAAGATTGATGCTAATTGTATACCCACCTTCCACATGAAGGTGCTGAGGCTCTGGGAGATGGTCACTCCTCCAGGATGGGTAGTAGAGGTCTTTTCCCTGGGGATTTCTGAGAATGGATGACCTCTAGGTTTACCTTTCCTTTGCCAGCCCCAAGTTTTCTTCAAACCAGCAACCTTCCATTTCCTCTTGCAAGCCTTCCTCTAGGTCACCTCCTTGCCCCAGTTGTCCCTCCTCCTTTCTATTCTCAATCCTCCCTCTTCTTCAAACCTTAGGCCCCTCCTGGGTACATTCTCTGTGATGATTGAGTCAGACCAGGAACTCAGGTAGTTCAAGGGAGAGATGGCTGTGAGCTTTTTGCTTAACAAAAGCAACAACAAAAACAAAAATTTATTTTCCCAAGAAAATTGGTAATGTTACTAGTAACTCTGCTGTGCACATACACCTACACCAGTAACAGGAATCCAGGTGTGGTTCAGTAGAAGGAAGACATTCTGGTGGCTCTGGGTTATTTCACAGCATCTGGGCAATCAGGCAAGGACACTGCACCTCCCATCACTGGCTCAGCTCTGGCCTGGGGGGCCCAACCAACGGGTGTTGCCAAAGACATATTCCTGGCTCTCCTTTGACTGACTTGTTCAGAAATCAACTCCAACCCTAGGATTCCAGCTACATTACTGTGCAAATATAGTTCCTACTTGTAACCAAGTTGAACTCAGAGTTCGTATGTACATTTCTCATCAATTTTGGAATAGAAACACCATCAAGGTGGCCGATATCCAGGGGAGAAGGAGCTGAGTTAGATGTGAGGACAGCTTCCTGGGGTGGAGAGAGATGCATTGTGTTCCAAGGAGTCGAGGTCTCTGTTGAGAATGGAAAGAAAGTGGAAGCAGTTTTTGGTGCTTTCTGGAGAAAACTCTTACTAGCAAAGGGAGGTACAAAAGAAGTTACATTCTCAGGGGCCAGGCATGGTGGCTCCTGCCTGTAAGCTTCAGCCTATGAAGCGGCCGGGGCTAGGGATCATGGTTCTTGTAGCGAGACCTGGGGCCTGTAGCGAGACCTAGTTCCAAAAAAATAACTGGGCGTGGTGGCGTGCACCTGTAATCCCAGCTACCTGGGAAGCTGAGACTGGGGATTGCTTGAGTCTGTGGTACCCCGGGCAACGAGAGCCTGCGGTTCCACGGGCAAAAATAGTGAGAC
>PVHY01009979.1:0-53892 GCA_004024945.1 Uropsilus gracilis
CAGCGGTCGAAGAAGAGGCCCCCTCCTCTTCCTCACCTGCTTCCGGGGCTCCTGGCCCCGGTGCGCCCCAGGGGCCCCAGCAAGCTCAGGCTTCCCGTTCCTGCTCTACTTCCAATGAGGGTGGCGGCAGCCAGGAGCTTGAGGCCTTCTCCCCGAGCTCCCTCAAGGATCCTCTGACCATGCAGGCCGGCTTGCTGGTGCGGTTCCTGCTGCAGAAGTACAAGCTGAAGGAGTCCTTCACCCAGGCCGAGATGCGCACGGTGGTGGACGGCAAGTTCCAGAAGGACTTCGCCGAGATCATGAAGCTGGCCACCCAGCGCATGGAGCTGGTGTTCGGCATCGACCTGAAGGCGACCGACCTGAAGGTGACCGACCCCTCCAAGCAGGCCTACATGCTCATCAGCAAGATGCCGCTCCCCGACAGGGAGAGCAGCCTGGGCAGCGCCAGCCTGAGCCTTCCTAGGAACGGGCTGCTCATGCCGCTGCTGGGCATGATCTTCATGAGCGGCGACCACATGGCCGAGGAGGAGATGTGGAAGTTCCTGAACATCTTGGGGCTCTACGAGGGCAAGAATCACTTCATCTTTGGGGAGCCCCGGAAGCTCATCACCCAAGACTGGGTGCAGGAGAAGTACCTGGAGTACTACCAGGTGCCCGGCAGCGACCCTCCCACCTACGAGTTCCGGTGGGGCATGCGCGCCTACGCTGAAACCAGCAAGTTGGAAATCCTCAAGTTTTTGGCCAAAGTCAACGAAATGGCTCCCGGGACCATGCCGCTCCGAGATGAGGCGGCTCTGCAGGTGGGGGAGGGGCAAGCCAAAGCCAGCGCTGCAGGCAGCGATGAGGGCCCCGCTGGTGCCCGGGTCAGTGCGCCCCCAGCCGGAGAGCAGAGCGCCCAGTCGGAGGGTGAGAAGGGCGCCCAGCCTTCTAAGTAGCTGGGCCCCACGGGGTCGGGCGTTGTGGCGGTTACAGGCCGCTCAGGGACTGGCCGTCTCTCCAGCTCTGTCACGGGTCCTTCTCGGAAGGTTGATTCGAGCCTGCGTCGGTTCCCTGTGGCGCGGCCCACGCGGCGGCTGCTTGCCAAGTTTGCGCACTCCTGTTTTGCATTTTGTCAAACACATGGAAAATTCTTGCACCTTTGAGTGTGTTCCTGTGCAAGAAAGCACGGCGTCGACACGGGGCTAGTCTTCTCTAGTGTAGAAAAAGCCACTTGAAACGCCTAAGATGGGGGGTGGGGGGCGGGGAAGTAGTTCTTTACGGTTTAAAGTCTTTCAATAAAATTAAAAGTGTTATTACTTAGATTTGCTTGTCTTCTTCAAGAATACGGAAGGAGTTAAATGAGTAGAAGGAGAGCTCTCCTTCACCCTTCGCTCTGCAAGCGGGGGTGGAGTTGAGATCTTTGGGCTCTTAGGACGCCCTTAGGAAGGCTTCATGGCAATGTGTAGAGATGCAGTCACTGCGCACAGCAGGGCGCGGTGCTGGGAGAAACCTGGCGAGACACTCTCTGGAGGATGGGAAAAGGGAGGCGTGAGGGCGGAGGAGGTTCCAGAGCCATCCTGTGCAAATGCCCTGCAACGGGCCAGCCTGGCAGCTCAGGAAGGCACCTGTCCCTCCGCTGAAGGGAATTCGAAGTGGGCTTCTCTGAGGCTAGAGGAGACTTGATGGGGTAGAGGGGGAGGGTGGGCAGAGCAGCGGGCGGCTTTCGCCGTGGGTCTTGGGGAGAGGAGGACCTTGGTGGGACGGGTGGGTGCAGTTCTGCCAAGAGAGGGGTGCGGCCATAGGCACAAGGGGTTCTCAGCACAGGATGACCTGGAGAAGCCGAGCACCCCACCCCGTGCTCTCCTGCCCCCTGGTGACTGCTGGCCCTAATCACAACTGTCGGCCCTGGAGGTCGGAAGAGTAAGAAGTGTGAGAAGTGATGCCAAGCCAAGGTAGGGACCCGGAGCTTGGGGGGGGCAATCAGGCCACCCAGGGAAGAAAAGCCCCCCCTCTCTTTCTTCCCCTCCCCCTCCTTCCCTCTCCCCCTCCTCCTCCTCCTCCTCCTCTTCCTCCTCACCTTTGGGCATATACCCCAGAGCTGGGAAGATGTCAGGTGGCAGAACCTGCCCCATATATATGTATGGCTTTGTAGCAAGCCCTGCTCTGGGGGGTGGGAGGTGGGTGGCGGGGGGGGGGGGCGCAGATAAATTCCCCCCTCTAATTCCAAGAATTCCTGGCTCTTTATATTCTTCCAGGTGAATTTTAGGATCAGCTTAGCAATTTCCAAAGTTGTTGGAGTTCTGATGGCTACAAGTGAAACTATAAAATTTAAAACAGCAGAATGAAAGCATAGAGCGAGAGACAGGGAGGGGAGGAAATTGGGGGGGATGATGATTCACAGGTGACAAGGTGGTGGGAGAACCTCCGCGGAGATGATGCAAAATATGTGTAAGTAATTAAAAAAATTTAAAAAACATTAAGCTATAGGTAAATTTGGGAAGATTTATACCTTGATGACACTGAGTCTTCCAATCCGTGAAATGTGGTATCACGCTAATGATTTAGACCTAATCATTTTCACTAAAGTTTTAACACTCCACGTTGTTCATTAGATTTCATTTGAGGTGCATATATTTCTGAGGCACTTTTATGTGAACATCTTATTCCCTTCCATTTTGTAGGTGATAAAAAGAAATTTGTATATAATATAGATATAAATCAAGTCATCTCATTACACTCTCACATTGATTTTTCTTTATATACACATGGTTTGGGTTCTACATATTCACATCCCCGGTGAATGACAGTTTCTTCCTTTTCAGCTCTTTGTATTTGGTTTTCTTGCCCTACTGCACCACCAATCAGACAGGAGCACAATGCAGCAGTGATGAGTCAGCCCTAACCTTGAACCTGAACTTAGAAGGAGGATGTCTTCATTGATTATTTGCTGGAGTTTTTTTGTATTAGGCTGAAAGGTATAAAAATTACTTATAAAAACAACAATTTCATTTATTTTAACCTAATGACTGCTCTTCTCAGGCTAAGTAGTCACTCTTATTCAGTCTTTAAAAGGTTTGAGGAGTTTAGTACTTTATTTTTTATATTACAAAAGATGCTGATTTGTTTCAGATATTTTATATGCATCTATTGAGTTAATATATGGTATGGTAATTTTTTTTTTGTTAATGATTGAGTTCTAAATACTAAAACCAGCCTCGTGTTGCTGGATTAAATTCAACATTTCTTGTTTAATATTTTGTATTTATGTTCAGGAATGAACGTGTCCCATGAGCATGAATTATGAATTCATATTGAGTAAATATGAATTACATCCTGTGATTCAATTTTATTATACTCTGTATTCAAATATTACCTGTGACTGTTTGCTCTCTCTTTGCCATCTATAATTCTGACCAGATGTGTATTAGTCTTCTATGCTGTTCTCCATGTCTTTTAAGCTCTTTTTCATAGCTCCCTTGTTTTTCTTTCTGGTTAATTTCTTTAGGTAAATCTTCCAGTTCATTAGTCTTTCCTCCAACTGGGTCTACTTTCTTTTTAACTCTTTTGAGTCACATTATGTTATAAAAGATCTGCTTCAAAAATAGACTTGACAATTTTTCAGTATCTTGTCTCCTGCACATACTTTTTTATCTATTATTTCTGTGGGTATAGTATTCATTTGTTACTTTCTATTCTAGACCAATATGTGGAATCATCATAAATCTGCCCCTTCTTGCTCTTAAATTTTCTGCTAATTCTCACTGATTTTTTTTTTCTTGCATTTTTTTATGATTTTTTTTTTTTTTTGCCTATGGTTTATATTCCTTACAATTTTATTTGCTATAATTCTTGGAATTTTGTAATGAAGCTTCTAGAATAGAGAGAATCATCATTTGCTTCAGTTTGTCTGCTGGGGTGCTTACCACATTTACCAATCTTGTCTAAAATGAACAGCCAAGAAATATGAATTTGTGCTGCCTGAGGTCTTAAGAGGTAGCCTGTGCATTCATCTCCCTGAGGCAATGATCTCTTTCCTCTCTTCTCAGTGCAAAGATTCAGCGAGCAATATTCAGTGTAAGGCCCTGACTAACCCTTTGAACTCCCAAGTGCTGTGGCTGAGGCTTTGCTCAGACTCTTAGGCAGGCCTCTGATGTCTTTTGAATCCATGCCTGTAGGGTAAATGAGTTTTCAGGGTTGTTGCCCTTCCACCATTAGCCTGTATAACCAGAACCTGTCGTGTGGTGCACTCCCCTTCACTGTACATACCTGGCCCAGCGGGTGCGCGCATGTATTAGTGGGCAGGAACACCTGGGCCTAGGAGGAGGCGCTAAAAGGTCTGTATCACCCTAGAGGAAGGGTGGAGGGAGGAGTTGAGAGAGCATGTGGAGAGAACATGCGTGGGGACCACAGGGAAAAGAAAAAAGAGGTGAGAATTTGCGAGAGAAACCTAAGTGACTGTTTCTTCACTGTTCTACAAAGATAGTATCAAGGGCTCCGTTATTCTTTGTTACAACTGATGATAAACCGACTCAGATCGGGAAGGTTATATGGCAATGCCACGTAACGGTATGACAGTGCTGGTCAGGTTCACATCAATTTGGCCAGCATTCTCACTCAACGTCTAAGCCTGCCCTACATGCCTCGCTGGTTTCCATCTTTCTTCACCCTATTATCTACATATTCCCTCCTTTCTTGTCAGATATCAGCTCTTTTCATAATTTTTTAAATCAAGTATTTTAAATTATTTTCAGCAAGAGGGTCAATCTTGTCATTATATCCCTGCCCTATTATATCCAAATTCAAAGGCAATGGTTTTTGCATAATCACTTTGTAACTGGTAGCTTTTCTATGGAGATCCTATCAGTCAATGAATATACTTAGCAATCA
Organism: Uropsilus gracilis; assembly: GCA_004024945.1. NCBI lineage: Eukaryota > Metazoa > Chordata > Mammalia > Eulipotyphla > Talpidae > Uropsilus > Uropsilus gracilis. The sequence continues at coordinate 4,867 of PVHY01009979.1, forward strand.
TTAGGTTCAACCTTACTCTTTCTGCTGAGACAGAAACAGAAATCATAGTATTCTAGAACTTAAGAAACGTGCCATCCCATTCCATCCTGGCCCATTATCTCACGTCCTACTTTATTATGACAGCATAGACTTGGTAACAGGGACCCCTGAGGAGTTCCCACTACTTCCTTAGTGTCTTCCCCAAACAATATTAAGTAGTATTCGGACTGTGCCCACTCCCACTGTAGCCCTCCGCTTAGGACATTCTTCACCACCACCCCTCCCATTCAGTTCAAGTGTGTCTGAATCAGAATGTCTGTTTCTCAATGGAACTGTGCTTTTGCCCCCCAGGGTGTCGGGCAATGACCTCCACAACACGGAATGACCCCGCCTCACATGTCTAGTGGCGGTTGAGACACTCTGGGAATTGATGCCTGCAGAGTGATTTGCCCGTAAGAGGATGATCGCCTCGAAGAGGGTAAATGGCAGAAAATACGGGCGCATGAACTGCCAGCTGCAATTCTATTACCTCCTGAGAGGGAGGCTTATCTGCTAGGTCCCTCTCTAACGCGAAAACGGCATCCTCACTGCCAGCTGGTCCCTTCTGTGGGTTGAGAGAAGCCTTTGCCAGCACTCTCTGCACTGCCCATGTCTCATCCCCTGCAGTACATAGAAACTGCCTTTGGAGACATAGACGCAGCGTGACTTTGTTAGGTAGAAGCGAAACAGCTTCCAATCTCCAGTTCCATTTGTTTAGTGGAAAAATCACTAATTGTATATTGAGCGTTAAGACAAATAGGGCAATTCAGGACAATTTAAACTCCCACAAGAGGGAATCTGAGCAAGAACAGCCACGGAGTAATCTAACTCAAATCTGATTATTAGAGCCGCTGAATCGATGCACCTGACCGACGGTCGCAGGGGCCTCCATTCAGGAGACCACTTCCCATCAGGACGAAATGATTCCTCAGCGCTGGAGAAGCAGAGATTCTCTTCCAGGTGATCGCATCACATTTTAGCAGCGATGTTTCCCTTACAGCACAAAGCATATGGAAATTCAGCTGCGGTGGTTCTGTACCAAAGAATACTGTAGCCACGGACTTCCTGAAACCATTAATGAGAAGAAGTGAACTAGTGTCTAGGAGGAAATGTGAATCAATCAGGATTCCACGGGGAAGCAGAAGCTTCCCTCATGCCACGGCTCTGGTGGCGGCGGTGGAATCAGAGGTTCCTGCGGCTCGACCAGCCCTCCCAGCCTCCGGATGTGGGCTGCGCAGGGAGAAAGCAGACGCACAGGAACCGCATCTATCTCTTACTATCTCCAACCTCGACGCCATGGGAACTGTCCGGAGAAGCTGATGTCTTGGCACTGCTCACGATTCCGTGCAGCGGATCCAGAGAATCCCAGGACAGGTCGCCGGGAGTCAGAAGGTCTGAGTGTCCAGACACCGCCATGAGCAGTCAGGGGGAGCCAGCAGATGGAGACAGCTTGCCTGGGACCCCATGGGGGGGGCAGACAGTACATACAGCGGCGGCTTCACCGGTGCCTTTCATCTCATGCAGTCTTTCCCTTGTGGCTGGCCCTGAGCTGGAGCCACGCAGGGAAAGGGATTATGGGAAACACAATACCAAGGCACCACGGTCGCCCTGCTTTCCCTAGGAAGAGCAAACAGTGCACGACTAAGCATTTCCCACCAGGAAATGAGTGGGAGACAGTGTGAGAAGATGAGAGGAGCCTTGGGATTGTGGGTGTCAGAGAACAGAACTCAGGAAGATGATAAAGAAAAAATGACACGGGGAATCTTTCTCGGGGAAGGCACCCCCAAAGGACGTGAACCAGGCGACAGCCCGTTGGCATCCTGTTTACACTGGCAGCTAAAATGATGGCCAGAAATGGGCAACAGTGGGGACTGAAGCGACGTTCTTAGAGAGTGACTTTTGATTCTACCTGACAAACGAGGAACGATCAAAGCTTGTTTGGACCATGAAGTAAACTGGCAGTTGCAAAGTTAACAAGTCAAAAGACAAAGACAGAATACTTTGCGTAGCATCAGAGGCTTTCAGTAACTACTTGTGATTTATTATGAAGTATTAATAAACTAGGGATTGATTAATTTACTTCCTTATCATGATGAAATATAACCCAAGAGCCAGCATTATGATTTATGGGGAAATGCTAGAAGCATTCCTATTAAAACCAGGACAAAAGAGACCGTGTTTGTCACCATTATTACTTAATTTTTTACAAATATTAACCTGAACAATTAGACCCGAGAAATAAATCAAAAGGCCTAAAAAGTGGGAAGGAGGAGTTTTTAAATACGCAGACTCTTATTTGGTCAAGAAAGGTCTCTGAGTAGCTCTGCATCCCAGGTGCTCTTCCTCAGGTTCCTGTTCAATCCTGAGCTGTGTTTGTGGGCTCTGGTGGAATCTCCCAGCAAACATGGATCTCAGGTTTCTCCTGTGAGAGTATCATTGTGGGCCTTTTATCCAGTGGCGTGGTGAAGAACTGAATTGAAATCGGGGTGCCACCACCTCCAGATGTGTCCAGTGACCTCACATCTCCTAATTTCGAAATTCACTGCAAGGCTGTAGTAATCGAGACAGTGTGGTATGGATAAACACAGAAACTGGTGGAACAGAATTGAGAGTCCAGAAATGAACAATTACGTTTTTGGTCAGTTCGTTTTCAACAAGGACACCGGAAATACTTCTCAGGAAAGAACAAACTGCACAAGCCAAGTGGTTATTCACATGCAATAGACTGACTTTGGAGGCTCCCTTAGCCATATGTAAATATGTACTCAAAGGGGGTGGTAGATAAGAACATAAGAGACAACACTATGTAACGCATTAGAAAACGTACGGATAAACAATATGACCTTGAGTGAGATAACAGTTTTTTAGATATGACACCAAAAGTATAAGCCACAAGAACAAAAATAGATAAATCAGACTTTGTCAACATTTAAAACTTTCATGCTTTAAAGACAACATCAAGAAAATGAAAATGCAACCAGTAGAATGGACAAAATATTGGCAACCCTGTTGCTGATAATGGACTTGTACCCAGGATGATCATGACTGTAGGGTTTTTGTTCTATTCAGGGAGGGGGTGATGAAGATGTCCTAAAGTTAGATTCTGGAAAAGGTTGCGTAGCTGTGTGGATATGCTCAAAACCACTTACACACCTGACACTGTGAACTTGATATGTCAATTATCTCCCTAATGCTATTATTTCAAAAACTCCTAATGGGGTGGGCTTTCCTCCCTGTCTCTCCAGCTACCCAGAATGAGCTTATCCGACACCCATGAGCACCATCCTGGAGGCTCCAAGGTGAAGGTACAGGGATCTTTACTTTTAAAATTCCTGCTCAGAAACACTTTCTTTCCCCTTGGCTGTTGGTTGAAATCAGCTACCTGGACTTGAGGAGAGACCCAGACAGCTCAAAGCTGCAGCACTGTTCCATCAAGAACTGCAGGATCACTGTTGTTTGTCCCCACCCCCCCTTCCACAGCAGTGCCCAGAGCAGGCATCCGAAGCACACGTGGGCTCTGTACCTGGGTCCCCTGCAGTGGGAGACAGGTAAGGGCTGATGTTCCCACAGAGCCCGCTTTCACTTTACCTCACAGAGTGTCTGGATTCTGGCTCCTGGGCAGCAGCCCAGGGAAAAAACAGGCTGTGTGAGGTCACTGGAACCTAAGGCAGAAGAGGCCCTGATTTCAAAATAATAACTTGTAATTAGATTAATTGCATATCTAGACGTCTTTGCAGTTGGCGACTTTGTAAATGATGACATGTCCTCTTTCCTGCCAGAGTAATCACTCAGAGAACTCTGGGTTTCCTGGCTCCTCAGCCTTGCTCTGTATTTATGAAGTGATTTCAGTATTTCAGTATTGGTCCCAGAACAAATCACCATGCAAACAAAATAATATCTTCACTTTGCAAGCCCAGAGGGCTGGAGACTGTAGGTCATTGCACTTCTGCAAAGAATTGTTTTGATAAATACAAACACCCAAAGGGCACCAACATTAGCTTCAGAGGATGGATGGCTAGTAATCTTGCAAGACCCAGAACAGCAAATTCTTCACGATTCTTACCCCCCCACACTACCTGCAGGAAAGAAGCTAGGTGGTTAGTCTAACAAGGTTGACCAGTGGGGGGGTTGGATCATTGATCTACCACTTACTAGTCACTAGAGGCTCCTTCACGATCTCTGTGTCACTGTTTCCACATCTGCATCATCATGCTAGCAATCCCTACTTTACAAGGATGTTGGAAGAATTAAAAATAGCATGAAGAAATGAACAATTTCAGTAGTCATCTAGAAATGAGAAAACAAGAGCACAAGGAGGTACTACTATTTTGCATTCTTACCCCTGAGAGAAACAGGAAGGAGGTCGATCTGTGTGGCTCTCAGGTAGAACATCTCTCAACACAAATACTTAGGAACACAAAAAGATCATAACAAAGTTCAACACTCTCAAATTCTGAGCTACAAATTACCAGTCTTGCATGTCTACCCAGAAGAAACCCTTAAACATGACTATGCGAAAATATGGACAAAAATGTTGATAGAAGCACTGCTCAAAATAGAAGAAAACCTGAGACAACCCAAATGGTGTTGAAAGGAGAACTCATTTTGCGACATTCACACAGTGGAATATTAAACAGCTGTGAGAACAATCGAAGCACAGCTGTCTGGTAAAGAACTGGTAAAGTACAACATCCTTTTCACAAAGTTCGAAACACATTATTGTTAAAGTGCAGAAAGTATATGTGATAAGCAAAACCAAAAAGGCGAGGGAATAATCCACACAAGATTAACACTGTGACCGCCACTGAAAGAGCCAGAATCGGAGGAACTGAAGAGCGTAGCAGGCCCATGGGTGATCACAAACACCCGGTCAACAGCAAGGGCTTAGTGGAAGTAGAAACAGAGGTCAGGGTGGATCCAGAGTTTGTCGGGCAGTCTTTAGGGAAAGTAATGTAAAATTATAACCACACAAGCATCTTGGTCTCTCTCATGGTCCCTAACATAAGGGGGAAGTGAGATGGGGAGGAAATCAGAATGGAAAGAGATTATGGTCTTGACTGGCTCAAAATATTTTACTTTTGCAGATTTCCTAAAAGCCTCTGACCACGTCAACGCACTGCTGATAAGCAAAAAATAATTAATACTAAAAAATCTAACTGTCAGCTAGAAATGCAGAAGAGGCCTCTGCAAGTTAGCAGCTCTGAAGTTTTACTCTTCCCTGACTTCATGGTAAACGCATCTCTGCCTGATCAAGGCCGGGCAGGTAGAAAGGGCATTGGATGGGTCTGGACCTAACTTTACAACTACAGCTGTGTGTCATCCACCAGGTTGCCTACCCTCTCTGGGCCTTCTCTGCCTTCTCTGAAATGAATGGCTACACTACCTCAGTCAAACAATAGGTTCAAACCCAAACACCTTGCAACTCTGCGCTTGAGGATCTGCGGACTCCCTTAACAGACACAACAATATGAACTGCATGTCGTGTCGTCGTGTTATGAGCTGACCAGAGGTACTAAGTTAAAATGGCATCCCCTGTAGAGCCTGTGATGATAGAATTTATCTTGAGGAAGTTGGTGGTAGCACCGAAGGGAGCTCTTAATTTTCATTCCCCTCAAGGTGTAGATATTCTGAAATACAACTTGGAACATGCCAGGCAATCTTGTGAGATAGGAAAATGAAATGATATAGGACAAGAGGGGACAGTACTAAGCTGATCCCAGTTAATATGAATGTTTTCTTAAAAAGTCAATACGTTACAGTGGATAATGAAAAGTTCTAGTAAAGGAGTCCAGAAAGAATGAAAGGTGACAGCAAAACAGACAAACATGGATCACTCTTCCTTTAACTCCAGACTGAAATTTGAGCTTTGATTTCCCGGACCAAAGAAGATGATCACAGTGGGCTCACATGTGGTCACGTTTGGATTTCATTGTATAGTATGTCACTTCATCCCATCCCATGAGCTAGCCCCCTGCCTCCATTTCCTCGCCGACCAGAAGCCCACTCGAATGTGGTGATTGGAAGTCCTTTGACACATCTGTATTTTGCAAACTAACAATCATATTTTAAGCAACTGTCTTGTCCTGAGGAGCTCATCTAGTTCTCTTTTTCCACCTGAGTCTGTTTTTGAGATCTTTCCACAGCGCGATTACTTCTAAAATCTGAAATGTATGCATTTGCTTTATCCTTCCCCCCTCTCCTCCCCACGGATAGACAGTGAGGCGGACTCCAACTCTTTCTTTTCCCAGATTATGTTCGAGTCAATAAGCTAGATCAGGTACCCTCATGAGTCTGTGCAAGGGGGTATCGACATCCTGTGCAAGGCAGTGGGATTGGCAGGTCCTAGGGAATATGCATAACATCACCTTCCAAAGCTCTCTCTTCCAGAGCAGGGGTGTCCCTGTTTCCACACCTCTTCACAAACACTTGACACTTTTTCACTTTTTAGTTTTTAGCAATAAACAGAGTGTACTGCTGTTTTCCTTTGCCGTTTTCTGATTACCAGGGAAGCTATCTCTTCTTGTTTGCCCACTTAGAATTCTGTTTCTGTGATGTGCCTTTTCATAGAATTCACTATCGTCTGCTTTCCCTTTTTCTCTTGTTCATACGCATCATTTCCTTGTTTGCTGTGGATATTAATCCTCTGACACTAGTTTTTGATGTTGCGAAAATCTCCCACTAAGCCAGTCACTTATTAATCTTCAGCGTGACTCCTCTCATTCCAGAAAAGTCTTCAGTGTTGATGTAACAAGTAACGTCTGTCAACTAAGTAGTTATTAATTTTTTCAGTCATTGAGAAAATCTGTTTGCTCAGAGGAAATCATATGGAAAGCTACTGGGTCTTCCAAAGTGAAGAAATTCAGCCTTTTTTATCCTTCAGGTTTTTTGTGGAAAAATCTAAGGCCTCCGGGGAGACACCACCCCAAAGCACAGCGACTCAAACAACCACAGATCTGGGTTGATGACCTTGACAAAGATCAGGGTTCTCTTTTAAGGGTGATGGTAAGCTCTCTTTTGAAAAAAATCTGTTCAAGGACTCACCCTTGAAAACAGACTGTAGAGCTGAGGCTTTCAGGAGAAGAGAGACTGAGGCAGAGAGGAGAGAGCACCTGGGAGGGAGCACGGTGGAGGGGGTGGGGCGGCCACTTTGATGGTGGGAAACCTGGGGTGACCACACCTGAGGGGAAAAATCCTGTACTGTGAGAAAATAAATAAAAAAGCAATCTATTCTTGTATTTGAATAGATGCTTGATCCGTATGTATGTCATATGTAATTGTTCAGAATTCATATTACACGGTAATAAAAATTAATAGATTGATGTGATGGTTTTGGTAGATTTTAATAGATTTTTATCAGCTCAGAGAAGCAGCTCTTCTTTCCCTTCTATTCATTCTAATGGATTTTTACTGTTATATCATGCTTCTCTTTATTTCTAATGCTTTTAAATTAAACTCCACTTTATTGCTATTACTAGTCAAGATTTAATTTGATTAATATTAATCTGATAATCTGATGTCTTTTCTTCCACATCTTTATTTTACAACTTTATGTAGAGTTTTCTTTTAGGAGTTTCTCTGATGAATTAAAGGTAGCAGATTTGGTATTTGTTTTGAATTCCATCTGTTAGTCTAAATTCTGTTAGTCTGGACAAATTAAGTTAATGTAAATTAATTTTTATTATTTTGTATTTGGGTTTATATATTTTCATATCAGTCTGGTTACTCATCAACTTTCAAAATATATTTAGATATAAAATTTTCCATTTTCCAAGCCAAAGTTATTCAGTTTTATTTATCCTCCTTCCTGAGGCAAAGATGCTAGCATGTTCCAGTGACACATTGAACAGTAGCTATCATTTTATTGCTGCTTTGAGATTCAATTTCACTTTTGTTTATAAAAATGGTTGCTTTTGTCATTAATTAAACTTACTGACATATGTTATCTATTTATTTGTTCACTGTTACTTCACACGTCTTACCCATTCCCTGTGCTTTCACTTCTCTCCTTGCCAAAGTATTTACTTCAATATTTCCTTCTGCCACAGCCTGCAAGTCATAAATTCAGCCTTTGCAAAATCTGAAAATATTTTTATTTTCCCCTCATTTCTGGATAGAAGTTTATATGTACATAAATTGCTAGCTTGAATATGCTGCTCTGCTGTGTTCTTGCAACTGTTTTTAATAAGAAGTCTCCTCTTTCTAATTGGTTCATTTTATTTATTATTTCTATTCCATAGCTGTTAAGATAGATGCTGTTTACCCTTCCTGTTCTTAGTTTGCACTACAATGGAGTGGAAGGTGACCATAATTTTATTGATTCTGCTGCAGTCTTGAAGGAAACTTTATTCTGTAGCCCTAAGTTTTTCTTTAGTTATGAAAAATTCTCCTCAGTTTCTTTAACTCTGGCTTCTTCGATGTCTCCCTCTTTTTTATTTTCTGTCATGGAACTTGGATTATGCTTGCGTACCTCTCGAGCTTTCTCCATTAGAACTGTTCTTTTATATTGGACATCAGTATATCCTATATTCTGGATGAATTATTTTTTATGAATTTAATAGGTTTAGTTGAGGTGATATTAGGATCCCCCATCAAGTATTGCCCCCATAGTGCGCCCATCACCCACTCCCCCTTTGTCCATCACCATAGTCCATTGCACCTCCTTCCCTCTTTGTTCTTACCCACCCCCACCCCCTCCCATTCTGGGTGCTTGGGTGAATGATTCGGAACTATTTTTTGATTCACAAATTCTCTGTTCACACGTGTCTAGACTTCACTTTATCCTGCCGACTGAGTCTTTAATTCCAGTAAGTGTATTTATCCTGCCGACTGAGTCTTTAATTCCAGTAAGTGTATTTCAAATTGGTTCCTTTCACATCTACCTATTTTTAGTCTCACGAATCTGCTTTGGTTTACAATTTTTTGTATTTATTTTCAATTTTTTTAACCTCTTGTCTCAGGCGTAATAATGGGCACGCCTTTCTGAAAGCTGTTGTTTATTTTCATTTCATCCTGAGTGAATTTGTGCCTTGATGAGCGATTCTGCCAACTGTCTTTCTTAGCATATCAGTTATTCACTTTTTTTTTTATAATTTCGGTTGGCAAGACCATTTCCACTCTCTTCTCTGGCTGCTTCCCAGCAGATCTTTGGTGCCTTGGGTTGATGATCGAGATTCAGGAGTTCCATGGCTTCAGGTCTCAGTCTTGGGGCACCATCAGGGATACCTCAGATCCAGGGAGGTTCAGTCTGGGAGCTTTTTGGCTCCATTCTGGTATGAGAACTGCCCAGGCCCTCTCCTCTCCCAGGCCTACCTCCCAACCCCAATAAGTCACAGCTCCAGGCAGCAATGGACAGCAGATCTTGCTTTATAGCTCCCTTTCGCCCTTTGCCTCTTTTTCTCCTGCCTCTCTCAGCAAATAGAGGTGACACTACTTGGCACCTATTTCCACAAGGTGGCTGAACTTTGTGCTACTCCCCTGCCTGGGTAATGTTTAGCATACAGCAGGGCTTCAATCAAGACAGCAACAGACAGTCTATCTGAATGGGACACTTTAGTAATCAGACTTTAAAGCCCAAGAGGGAATTTTACTCGAAAATGAATCTAACGGATTTTATGTTGGGTTATTGGTCACAAATGACATAGAAAGAATTAAACCAGAGCTGCTGTTCCTTGGGGGGGATAGATCAAGGACCGAATCAATGAAGCACTTGAAAGACTGTCACAGTGTAGGGAACTACTGAAAGGACCAAAATAAGGACCAGGAGGGCGGGGAGGGAGAGAGAAAGAGGGCAGAGTGAACAGTGAGTTAGGGAGAAGTAGAGGTAGGCAAAGGAAGAGAAACTCAAGCAGGCAGAAGCAGAGATAGAGACAGGAGTTTGGGGGGGGCACCAAAGGGAGGAGGAAGAGAGAAGTGTGACGAGCCAAAGGCAATCCAACAAGGGGAGAGCCAACATTATTGCGACTATCTCCAGGGATCCAATTTCCTTGTTCTGAGAAGGGAAACAGCCCCCACCATGGGAGTAACTGTACCCTATTTGCAGAGCGTGTGGATGGGATCACCCAGAGGAGAGGAAGTAGTAAAAATGACTAATCTTCCTGTCAGCCCAAGGGCCCCTTCCAAGCCTGAGACAGAAGGCCGCTCTCCACTAGCTGTTGCCTGGCACAGACAGGGGCACTCCTACCGCCTCTGGTCACCTCTTCCAGCCGGGCTGATTTGATAGTCCCTTCAATAAGCCATTCATCCACGGCCCTATATTAGTTTTCATCCTGAGCAGCACTAATTGCCCTCCGGCTGAGAGCATGTGTGAGGCATTGATTGATGACGCTGCACTATTTTCCGCCTCAGCAGCAGCTGCCGATGTCTGCGCTGACGCACACGTCCCTCCCCACGGCAGGCCGGTGGCTGCAGGGCAAGTGCGCCCTCATCAGCAAACTCTGAGTTGGGTTAATAGAATGAACCGCCAGAGACTAACCCACTCCTAATGACTGATCTTCCTCCCTTGGAAGCAGCTTGGTCAGCCAGCAGCATGAGGCCAAATATTTGCTTTTCTCCAAGAGTGTTTCCCTCTACCTAGCCCTGTCTCTGCTTGGGTTTCTTCAGAAACTGATTCTCAGAGAGGGATAGAAGAAGAGAAAGTCATGTATTTGGGAGAGGTTGATAACATTGGGAGGAGAATGAGGAAAAATGGAGAGACCTGAAGCCCATAAAAGATGCGGTATCCAAGGCCGGGCACGGTGGCTCGTGCCTGTAAGCTTCAGCCTATGAAGCGGCCAGGGCTAGGGATCGCGGTTCGAGTCCTGCCTGGGGCCTGTAGCGAGACCTAGTCCCAAAAAAATAGCTGGGCATGGTGGCGCGCGCCTGTAATCCCAGCTACCTGGGAAGCTGAGGCTGGGGATTGCATGAGTCTGTGATACCCCTGGGCAACGAGAGCCTGCGGTTCCATGGGCAAAAATAGCGAGATCTAGTCTCAAAAAGAAAAAAAAAAAAAGATGTGGTATCCAGCCAGCTGTGGGCAGCCAGAGCTTAATCCTACAGGGCCGTGGGCAATGGTGTAAAACCCTGACTCAGATTTACTCACAGAAGGAGCCAGAAAGTCTGAGCATTTACACACTAAATCTTGTTGGTTATTGGCCACTTCCAGAAGGTACACTTTTCTGGAAATTCCAGCCTGTCCTCTACAGGGGCAAAGTAACTTCCCACTTAAGTGGGCAGCTGGAAGTCAGCTGGAGGAACGAAGTGGGAGGCCAAAGGGGCGTTTGGGGTGCCCCCAACACTTGCCAGAAGTGTTGGTTGAGGCTATCATCCAAATCTGTCCGGTTCAGAAGTTTCATCATGTGGGCTCAAACTACTTAACTTGATAATATCAAGTGGTCTCAAGGCTGTAAAGTAGTTGAGCTTTTCTAGACTCTGTTGGTGGGAGTGTAAGTTGGTAAAGCAATACTGAAACACTGACAGTGTCTACTTCAGCGAACCATCATCTCTTGTAGATTCAGCAAGTCAACGCCTAGATATAGAAACCCCCCAACGAATGCATGTATGTTCCAGATGTGCTAATTTGTACATAGCGTTTTTATTCATGATAGTCCAAACTTGAAACAATCCAAAGGTCTATCAATAGGAGAGAGATACAAGAGTTTTACAGTGGATCACTCCCCAACAAATGAAGAGTGAACTAGGACGCCATGCCCTGACATGGATAGCCTTCACAGATGACATGATGAGTGACCAAAGCCGGACCCAAATGAGCACATACGGTACAGTAGCCTTGCTATGAATTTCACATTCCCAGGTACTGGCCATGCTCTAGACCTTGATCTGAATCATAAGAAATGATCAGGTTGAACACTTAGATTGGGGCACTACATGGAATGTACATTATATTTCAGTTATTTTAAAAACCATGGCCGGGCACGGTGGCACATGCCTGTAAGCTTCAGCCTATGAAGCGGCCGGGGCTAGGGATTGTGGTTCAAGTCCCGCCTGGGGCCCGTAGCGAGACCTAGTTCCAAAAAAATAGCTGGGCGTGGTGGCACGCGCCTGTCTTCCCAGCTACCTGGGAAGCTGAGGCTGGATGGCTTGAGTCTGTGGTACCCCGGGCAACGAGAGCCTGCGGTTCCACAGGCAAAAATAGGGAGACCTACTCTCAAAAAAAAAAAAAAAAAAAAAAAAACAGCCAAGTGAGTTTGATTCCAAGAAAATCCAGCAGACTATACAGTAGACATATTTGTGAAGTAAAAGACAAGTTAGCCTTTTCTAATACAGTAAAACCTTTTTAACCCCTCAGAATGCTTGAGTGTTATCATTCCCAAAATGACAATTATTTGTTTGTTTCCTAAGTTGAGATGGAAAATCCACCAAGTGGATGCTGTCTAGTTTGTAAGCCATTGCCCAGAGACCTGTCTCTCGGGATCTTTTCAAGATGGTCTATTAGCTCTGATATGACCTCATTTGGAAGGATTAGAGGTTCTTAAATACCATTAACATTCCAATATTGGATTATAGCCCCCAAATTAACTCATATTTTTCTGGTCACTTGGTTTCACCAATATAAATTTAGAGAAAATTATATTACAAACCACGCTTATGAGCTCTCACCACAATACTGAGATGCCAAATTTGTGAGAAAATGGCAACCTACTCAAGCAACCTAGCCAGAAACTGTGCTTTGTAATATATGCTTTGATGATCACCAGGTGTGTGTGTGTGTGTGTGTGTGTGTGTGTGTGTGTGTTTCTATAGGCCCAAATAAGCAATCTTCAAAGTTCACTCAATTTCTTAGTTATCATTGCCTCTACTTCCCCTACCTCATCTGAGTATTAATGCAAAAGAAACATATTGATTGGATTGGGGAACAAGGGAAAGGCAGAAACAGAATCTTACTGGAGTAGCAAGAAGTCCTTTGGAAGGGACTAAAATGCTGACAGGGGGGCTATAGCTTCTAAATTACAACCATACTCAAATTTAGACTCTCCACTATAGTATCAACTTGAGACTATGAATAAGTTTCATTTCTCCATAGAGGAAATGCTCAAGGCGAGATGAAATCTACGTGTTAATGAAATTTCAAAGCAGCTTTTTAAAAATGTAAATTTTCCTTCTCTTGCCACTGAGGTAACTAATCCCACTGATAGAAGAGTGTTTGTTCAAGTTTACCTAGTGAGTCTTTCCTTCGGAGTAAGTAGATACCAAGCAAAACTGTTGTTTTGTGCAAACAAATGCAAGGTATTTGTGCAAAACAATGTAAGGTCTAGTGATAAATGGTTCATTAGCTAGGACAAATCTTCCTCCATGTGAGAAGTATGTCCCCCTTGCACTTCTAACCTATGACTTCGGGCACTTTTTATACTGAACAACACAGCATTGGTATGAGGGCTGTGGTGTAAGTATCGAAAAGTGAATTATCTGCTGTGGGAATCACGTTCATAGCCTAGAATTTTCCACTGGAGTAGTCGGCTAGACACAGGAGGTCTCACTCCCGGTGACTCTGCCTTGGACTTGCTAAGTGAGCCTTCTTAGGCTGATGCGATGCACACCAGTCGCGCCACCACTCAACAAGAGAGGAAAATGCACTTTGCCAGCTGCAGACTTTAGATAGTGAAGCTACAAGTTTGTTTGCAAAAATGTCTAAAGGTGGAGAACTTGGGAGGGAAAAAAACAATCTGTGTCACAGGAGCTCCGGGAACATCCCTTAAAGCTACAAAAGGGACAAGTCAGCTCATCGAGGGGGCTGGCCATCAGCACTTCCTGTGAAATTAGTCTGGCCTCATGACGTTTCGTTTTCAGTAGGTTTTCAAATTCTGCTCATTCATTGCCTTGGCTGTTTTGGCGATTTCAAGTGATGTTTGAAGGAAGGTTTGTCTGGGGACCTTGGGGGGTATCAGAGAATAGCGACACCTTTTACAGATTGTCCATGAGTGACTCTTTCAAGCTTTTGTAATGTGTTTCCATTACATACTGTTAAGCCTATAACCATGTTATACATTAACCATCTGGGCTGCCCAAAGGGAACAGTTTGTCTGATGGGAATATGACACTAAAGCATGAAGTAAATTTATACTTTGGTCCACGGTCTCAAAAGTACACGAACTATTACTTCCTTATTTGTTTGTTTTGTATTTCAATGTCACTTCAGATTCCAAGACCCCCATTCCAGCCAGCTAAGGGCTTCCTAAGACTCTACTCCCCACCTCTCTCTCCACACTGTCAGGGTTCTTATATCTTGGGACAGACTATGGGGAGGGGGGTTTGGGAGGAGTGAAGAGAATTTAGAATGAAGTCTTGAAGGCTCTTCCGAGTCATTGATGACCTCCCACAGAGCCAGCCTAGGGCAGGGCTGTAGTTTTCTCCTGTCATCTGCAAGGAGCACCATCGAGCCACAGGTTCTTGCCCACAGCACAGCCAGGAAGCCATTTGTCCATCCAAACTCTTTCAAGATCTCTGGGTTCGCACCTGCCATTCCCCAACTCCAAAGGGACTTTACCAAGGAAATTAATTTCAAATCCAGAAGGGCAATTCTCGAATATTCCTGAAGACTCCTAGTAACCCCTGCTCACCTTCTCTGATATCTGGGTACCTCGGATTTGCTCAGGATGTCATAGACACCCTAAGAAGTTAGGTGGTTGGAGAATTCAAGTCAGAAAACTGTGTGAATTCTGTGTTTTAACCCATTCCATATGTATCCATCAAAGGAAAAAACATCCAACTGTCCCTTGGACTGAGTGGGCAGGAGGATATGGGAATCAAAAAAGAAAATGTTCATCAGCGAAATACAAGCATGACTGAAGAAACGGAGACTGTCATAGCCCAGCTTCCTAGCCTGCTACCACAGGGCATATTCCCTCTGTCACCCCCGCTGTTCTTCAACCTTAATCTGACCCTCAGAGGAGTCTTGTGCTAATGAGCAGGCTCAGCCCTTTGTGCCAGGAGGCCTGAGGAAGTGCAAAAGGAACTACTGCCACCCTTGTTGCCCCCAAGGACCTGGCTTCATGCTGTGGCACACTAGAGAGCAGCACTGCGCAGGAGGAAGGGAACCCTCTGCCACCAGAGCGTGCCCAGGAGGAGAAACCAGGCAGGCCGCCGGAGGTGGCAGAGCCTGCAAGGAAAAGGAGGAAAAGGAGGATCGGGAGCCCAGATGCCCCTGGCAGGCTGGGAAGGAGAGGCGCTAAACTGAGGAAGGGGCCGAGCACTGGCGTGCACCGCGCTGAACATCAGGCAACCTGGGCTGTCTCGCGAGAATGCACAAAGCCACGCGCTCCAGCGGACGAGCTTCCGTCACGGGAAGATCTGCTGAACACACCTGAAGGGCCAGAGTAGAACTTCGGATATTTGGTCAGCGGAGACCCATCCCCAGTGCCGCGGGAGATGCTACTGAGAAGGGCAAGTCCCCGGATGTGAGGGCTAAACGGAGGGCATTTGGTTGAAATGCGCCCCACTGAGCCGCTCGCCCCAAGCACAGAGGTGCTGGGGCTACCTGGGCGTCGCTAGAGGAAGGCGATGCATACGTCCATTTCATCCCGTCCGGAATGAAGCCCCCTGGCCAGCTCGCAGTGAGCAGGACAAGGCAGCTGTGACAGCTGTTACTCCAGGGATCCGAACCTCAGCCCAGGGCCTCCCACCCGCGTTCGCCCTCTCGCTGCCCCCTCCTGCCGGCAAGCCCGCTGGAAGCGGCCTGTGGAGAGGCCTGCGTGCAAGACACGCGAAGCCGCTGTAGTCAGCAGTCACGGAGGACCTGAGTCCCCTGAGTCAGCAGGCCGCGACGTGGAGTCTCGCCAGCAGCCACGCCGTGAGCAGCGAGCCTTCTGAGTGCAGTGTCCGCCCACGCCGCTCTCAGCTCCGAGACACTGTGACCGCAAGCCCCGGCCACGCCAGGCCCGGGTTCCTGGCTCACGGAAGCCAGGAGGAAACACATGTTTATTTTATGAAGCTGCTTCGTTTCAGGGCCGTTCACTGTGGAGCGTTAACGCGCGCCCAGCAGCCAGCGCGGGGCCTTCTGCTCCACAGCTCAGGCCCGCGGAGTCAGTGGAGGCCTTGCCGGGCCCCAGAGGAAGCTCTGCTCCAGCGGCCCTGCTCTTTCGCCGCTGACTTTGACAAGGAAACAACACGACGGTGACTTGGGAGCCGGTAGCGCTCGGGTGTGAGATTAAAACAAACAAACGGAGTGGAGCTGCTGTCTCTAAAGCGGCTGCAGCTCTCTGTGATCTGGAAGCACAGACTCAAATTATCTACAGCTGCCCTTTCAACATGTCATCAGTAAATGCACAGCAACAATCTTGTTCCTGGTGATGTTAGCGGTGAAAACAAACACGCCTGATTGATTTTTCCCCTCTGATAGGACGAATTATCCGTGTTCTTTGTCAGTGTAGGCAAACATGCATGCGTGCGGCGCGTGGGAGGAAGCCCAGCTCTCCTCGCTGGTGCAGGGCCGGCTGGGCTCGGGATGTCCTCTGCAGAGCCTTGGAGGCCTACGACATTGCCGCATCCAGAAGGGAGTGAAAACTGCTGAGATAAAAATCGTATCATTCTTTTTATAAATGATTTTTCTCTTAAAATAACACTGCATTCTTAGCACCCTGTCAGTTGTAAGTGTACATCACTGAATGGATCATTCTTTATTCATCTGTTTACTTGTTCATTTAGTCGCTCACTTACTCAGCAAGAGCTTATTATATAGCTGCTACTGGTTGGGCAGTGATCAGGGTCCTGGGAGCCAGTGACAGGAAAGATCCACCCCAACACCAAGGACTTGGAGGGAAAGGTAGGTAAGAAACAGTCTCTTCCTACCACAGTCCTGTAACAGAGACCACCGTCCGCATGGCAGCAGCGTTCTGAAGTCTGAACTCTGTCACAGAGCCTCAAAGAACATCACTGTCTTTCTGGATGAAGCTCTGGATCTTGCTGTGGGCGGTGGGCCCAGCCATTATGTCTCTGCCAGTCGCAAGGGCACACTGCACGCGGCACCACCCACCTGAATCCTGTCAGCTGCCTCATTGTGCAGCTGAAGTAACTGAAGGCCAAAGAGCAAAATAATGTAACCAGCGTCATACTGCTGCTTACTGTCACTTGACTGAAGTCTACCTCCATTGATGGCAGCTTTTAAAATAAATGGCTCCCGCTCGGGGCAACACAGCGAGACCTAGTCCCAATAAATAGCTGGGTGTGGTGGTGCAAGCCTTTAATCCCAGCTACCTGGGAAGCTGAGGCTGCGGATTGCTTGAGTCCGGGGTACCCTGGGCAACGTGAGCCTGAGGTTCCATGGGCAAAAATAGCGAGACCTCGTCTCAAAAAAAGTAAAATAAATGGCTTCGGTGAGCCTCGCCTCCTTCTGTACCTGGTCTTGTGCACAAGGCCTCCTTCTCCTTGAGGGTGGGCTGTACCCCCGACTCCAACGTTGCTACAGTTTTCACCAGACCTCCCAGCTTCTGCCTCTCCATCCGGGGCCCTTCTGTCTCCACATCGCAATATTTGAATCTCCCAGGATTGATGTTGCTACTGCGATCTTGCGCGGCCTTGGTGGAGCCAGCCCTGGAAATCCGCCAGCAGGGGCGCTGTGGAGCCGCCCCTGCCTCCCAGCTTCTTGGCCCCACTGCCTGGTCGCTTGTCCTTCATGAGGAAACATAAGCACAGGGGAGCCATTTCCACCTGCAACTCGGTCTGACTTCCAATTCAGGATGCGTAGACCAGACGGTGATGTGAAGCAAGGTTCTGTTTCAAAATTGGCATTCTGCGTTTGTCTCTGTGCTGGATGATAATGTGCAAATGCTGAAATGAGCTGAAGGAGGTGAACAACGGATTAGAATCGGCCTGATTCGGCAAGTGCAACTTTCAGGGTTGATGACAAAGAACTTGAGAGAGGGTGCTACACCCCCTCCCCCATTGTCTCCTGTTTAAGATTGCAGATTTCAAGGACAGATATGCTAAAATGTGAGTATGGCCTTAGTTGGAATTTCCCTTCAGAGAGATGCAGGAAGGAGGAAGAAGTGAAATGGTCCAGGTGCCGTTCCTGGAAGGCGGGAAATCAGGATATATAAAGGGTGTGGAAACAAAGAGAGAGATAGGATCCAATATGGAGGTCAGATAGAGAGATTTATGGAGGTTTCGGCCAATTTGTAAGATGGAGATGTGAACCATGTGAGCGTGGCCATTTGGTCACCGGGCACCTACAGCCCTTGGCTGACCTGGGCTAGCTGCATGTGTGCTAACAGCGGTTAAGAAGTTTGCAGATTTGAACTCCGTGGTGGAGTTTGTTTTGCTGAGTTTAACTTGTGTCTGAAGAGGCTGTGCGAAAGTTAGACCTAAAAAGAAAGTGAATTTTGCTGGGTCCTACCATGAAGTTTCTTCAATGACAAGGAGAAGACGACAAGGAGAAGATGGCATGGAGGAGCTGAAGCACGCCAAAGGGACACGTCTTCAAGCATCTGGAGGTGAACTCTGACTGGCTGATTTTGGTGAGATGATCAGGACTGAGAGACTGAGGATTTTTGGGCAATCTGGGGAAAGGACTTTGGACAATGCTGAGAAAGGTTTTGGACAATGTTAAAGTAATCGGAGTTTTCCTTCCATGTTTCTTTTGTAGTTAGTAGGATAATTAGGAAATCACTTTGTTAGAAATAAATCGGTCTGCACTGATAGTCTTGCATTGGTTTGGTATTTTGGTTTGAGAAGGCTGGGGATGGTGGGAAGAACCCATGAGTTTAAAAGAAGGTAAACTGAGGCAAACTAGTGTAAAGTTTAAACTGTGCTTCTAGGTTTTTCTTTTTAGGTCTGAAAGAGGGAAAGAAAGCAGAGAGAAGCTGGCAGCTGATGTTTGCATAGCAATAGTAGGCAGGTACAGTGAAAATGCTAATGAACAGTTTGTAGCCTGCTTCGTAGGGAGAGAAGCAGGCCTGTGTGTGTTTAAGTTAAAGTCAGAAAGTCTTCCATATACCCTGTTTCAAACTGACATCATGGCCTGCTTTCAGGGGTCCCACCCCTTGGGACGGGAGCTCTCTGGTCTCTGGTCAGTGCCTGTGCTGAGGAACTCTGGTTCTTGTGGTCACAGAGGTGACCCCATTTGGGCTGACTCTTCTGTCACTCAGTAAGCGTTGAGCAGCTGTTATATCTGCCAGGCACTGTGGGGGGCGGGGCATAGCAGTGACCTGTCAGACCCAGCCTCTGACTTTAGGCACTTCTGTTTTAATGGTTTCTCATTCCAAGGTTCTTCTCAGCTTTGAGGCTTCTCAGTTATGCTTGTGTACCTCTGTACCCGGACGCAACAGGGTAGAAACACCGTAAAGGCAGGTGACTTGAATCCACAGTCAACCTGCCTTGCACTAATTCTGATCTGGGGCAATTTATTTATTTGGAACCTCCATGCCTCATCTTTAAAATGGTAATAATGACACTCATTTCACAGACATGTTCTGAGGACTAAACTTAGCAATATATGATAAATCCTCTCTTAATGTCTCTCCTAGTTTCTTGGAATCTGCAAGTTTAAGCAAAACAATGAGTAATGAAAGCATGCCCTCCAATAACTGTGGACAGGATTTTTTTTCTCATCAGCACATGACAAAATATTGAATGAAACGGTGTTATTTGAGGACCTGCTGTATATAAAACCCAACATACATTCAAACACTTGACTAAATTAGTTATTAGTGAAAACTGCCGGTCCCTCACAGGGGCCTCTGGCACAGGGATTTCTCAGCCTTGTCATTGTTGACATCAGAGCTTAGAAAATTGTTTGTCGTAAGAGGCTGTCGTTGCTTCATGAGATATAGGTGGGCGTCCATGACCTGCACCCACTAGAAGCCAGCGGCATCCCTCCCCTCACCCTCACAGTTGAATCAGCCAGAAATGTCTTCACACATGACCAAGTGTCCCCTGACCAAGTGTCCCCTGGGGGGCAAAATCACTCTCCCCCACCCCCCAGGGTAAATGAGTTATCAGGGCTTTTCACACTCACCATTAGCCTTCATGACCAGCACCTGTGGTAGTGCAGCCTCTCCATGATTGATCCAGTGGTTGTAGGCATGCATAAGTGGACACACCTGATCTGGGAGGGAGGGGCTAAAAGAGCAGCGTCACCCTGGGGGGAGGGGAGACTCAGGTAGCTGTTTCCTTATCAGCTGGTTTCCCCAGTTCCCCATTAAAAATCCTGTGAGGATGATGCCAAGGGCTCCAATATTCTCTTTTAAACTGCTAGAACCAACGGTGAACCTACCCCGATGGGGATGATTGCAAAATACTCCCCCCCAATTAATCAGGGAACTAGAGTTGTTTGGGCCAATTAAAACTGGCCATTAATAAAACTCACCAAGAAAGATCACTCTTAACTCTTAGATCTCTCATTTGAAATTGTGTATATGTGCGTATATTATATATACTGTATATATAATGTAAAAATTCTAAAGCTTCATCCCAAAGCTGCACACCCCCACTGGTCTACTTAAAATTTGCCATGTCAACCTCTGTTTGCTTGGTTTATTACACTAGAAAGTCTTAATGGTCCATAAATGTTCTTATCAGTTTCCTTTTGCACTAAGAAGAATGAATTATTTTGTGGTAGCGAACTATCAAATATTTTTAAAGAGTTTATAATATTCAGTTGTCAAACAATGAGGTTTCTCTTCAGAACTCTACCCACAAGTCTTTAATATTAACTTTGTAGTTTGACTTTAACCTATGTTAATACTTCTTTTCCTTAATGCCTCAATTCTGGGTGTTCTCGATTTTGACTTCATAGGACCTCGGCTACAGCAGGTGAAAGGCAGAAATGACCTAGATAATTTAATCTCCTTTAAATTGTTTATATGAACATGATTTTTTATAAAGGGGAGGATCTAAATTCCAGGTGTGAAATCTAGAGCTTTCTTCTCCAGAAAATAAGAAAAATAGGGAGTTAATATACATTAACAAGCATCATTTAAAACTTAAGGAAAACATGAGCTTTAAGAAAAATCTGTATGAACTATATTTAAGACCCTGAGATACATCACGGGGAAACAGATGCGAACCTAAACCGCTAGGCGAGGTGTACATGTGTACATGTATACATGTGTACATGTGTCCAAAGAGAAAAACATACCCAATGAACTTGACACCCCCTTCCTTTCACACTTGAATCTTTTGTTATTAGCAATCCCACTTCGAACAAGACCATGCTTGGGGGGCTTGGGGGTCTGGTCTACAGCATTGTTTTGCTGTATCTCAAAAATTTTCAAAATTTAGAAGCTAAAAACATTTTCCTTGGATCACATGCTCATTACCAAGGTTATTTCTTCCCCACATCCAAGAATCTTCAGCAGATCTCCTCCCTCATTAATTCATTCCCCGAAAAACCCTGCTGTCAAGTGAAAAGCCATTCCATTTTCTTCAGCTCTATTAATTTTAATGAGAATTACCTTTAATCCCAGTCTAAAAACCCCAAATTTATATCAACTGAATAATGAAAACAACTTGACCGAAGTGGCACATAACAATATACAGCAGCTGCAATTTTTATATAAAATATAAAATGAACGTCTCTTTAAAGGTATTCTCAATGACATTTTCTCACTGGAAATTATCATGCCAAAATTAGTGAGTGCATTTTTGTTTTTCTTTTTTAGTGAGTGTGTTTTTGTCTGAAATTGTAGTGCTGAAATTCTCCTAATGGCATTTTTATTTATTGCTCTTTTGGTTTGGAAAAAAGGCATTTTTCTGGAAAAACAAGAAACTAAGTGGTAATGTAACTGGAGAAAGACTATTATGGTGAAAAGTCTTAACTGAATAGTCATTGTTGGATTCTAAGTCTGCAGGTCACCTTCCCTATTTAGATGACATAGGTGCCTCATCAGTACCTCTGCAACATAATGAAACAGGACCCAACGCCTCTGTCCATGGGTAGCCATTCCTGAAGATGGGGTCCCATTTATATTGCAATGCCTGAGAAAGTGAATTTGACCTTGCCCTCCACACTTTATCTGATTACCTCCTGCTTATCAACAACCGAACAAATGGAAAGGTTAACTCCATAACTATATTTGGCCTCCTGCAGCGTCTTCACAGGTATGATTAAAAATCATCATCAGTAATTATCTCATCCAGCAAATCAAGATAATTCCCGTTCATGCCTCTGGTAATTTTTCAGCAGAAATTCAGACACCAGTTAAAAGTGATCAATTTTGAGTTGTAAATGTCAAAGCAACTTGAAAATCAACTCAACTCACAGCTTCCTTTGCTGACAGATACTGTTATTACCTATGACTTCACTGTATTGTAACCATTATTGTTTTTCCTTTCTTCTTCAGCTCTCTTCTGTGCGCTGCATGCGTACTAGTGATGAACATAATGCAAGGTACTAAACAGAGGACCTGGATTTTTCTGGGCCTTGTCACTGAATTTGTCATTGATTATAAGACAGACCATTATTTATGTAGCACAAAGAAAGAAAGAATGGCTCAAATTAAATGATGTGATCAGCTTCCTAATTACTAGAAATTCCATTATATATATATATATATATATATATATATTTTTTTTTTTTTTTTTTTACTAAGTCTCGTTATTTTTGCCTGTGGAACCGCAGGCTCACATTACCTGTGGTACCACAGACTCAAGCAATCCCCAGCCTCAGCTTCTCAGGTAGCTAGGATTACAGGTGCACACCACCAACTATTTTTTGGGACTAGGTCTCACTCTGTTGCCCCTGGCGGGACTCGAACCACGATCCCCAGACCCTGCCGCAACTCCATAAGTTGCCGCTTACAGGCAAGTGCCTCCGTGCCCAGTCATTGTATAATTTTTAAAGAAATTTTTTAGACTTATATTTTAAACATAGATTTTAATCATGCTTCATTGGTACACATGCATCAAAAGGAAATAGGAAAAATTGGGTGTGGTGGCGCATGCCTGTTGTCCAAGCGCTGGGAGGCAAGAGGCTTAGGATCGCTTGAGTTAGCGTGTTCGAGATTACCCCAGGGCAACATAGCAAGACCTGTTCTTGAAAATGCAGCCGGGCATGGTGGCGTGCACCTGTAATCCCAGCTACCTGGGAGGCTGCGGCTGGCTCTTGAGTCCATGGGATCAGGACTACCTGTGGCTACATAGCAAAAAAGGAAATAGGAATGAAATAAACATATTTCATTGTAAGGGAATTTTTTAATTCATTGCCCTCCTCTTTTGGGTCAATTTTCAGCTCCAAGTCTCCAGGCCCATGTTTTGTTTCTCTATCTGTATTGTACCGTGGTCCTTGCAGGATCTTGTTCTCTGGATAACCAAGAGCCTGATCGTGCACAATTTCTGAAGACGGCACTCCACTACTGGCCCCAAGGATTCCTTCCCAGCTGATGTGGGTACAGCGCTGCTGCGGGAGGTGTAGCAAAGCTCTTTGCATAAATGTGTGTAACAAAATGCGACATATTTTTAACCTTCCCGTGAATATCTTCCTTTTCCTAGATCCCATGTGGTACTCAGTGACAGTGTTGGGAAAACACATGAAATTGTCATCATTCCTTCACAGCAGCTATCTGTTTAACAAGACCACATTTACACCCCGCTGCGCTGCCAATCTGCATTTGCAGTGTCTTAATGTTTCAATGCCAAATCATGAGAGGTATTTCACATGCCAGTTACACCGAACATGTGAAACGCATGTAGTAACAACCGCAGGTGTAAGTCAATTGAAATGACAACATAAAGATAATGATCTGACTAATGTCCATGATGTCCATGCCTGCAGTGATCAGCTGACGGTGGGTGATCACCTAGCTGCTTCCGTTGTTAAGAAACCACCAACCACAAGAAACACCTTGATTTCAGAAATGCTAACAGAGAAAGGGGCGTCATGTGAGAATGGGTGGAATATGTGGAGCGCAAATAAAATCACGCGAGTGTTTAGATTGTTTCACTTGCCCCTCAGTCCCAGTGCCTCCCCTTTCCTCTATGGAGGACCATCCATAGTTGCCCAGTGAGATTAAGGAGGAACCATACTTCACATAATTTATATAAATGATGGTGTTCTCATGGCGGTGTTTCCTCAGAACTACTGTCTCTGTAAAGCAGCAAGATTTTAAAAGCAAATTCGTGCCCAGTGTGATTTAGGGGGCTTGATTTGCCGAGAAACATCTCATCTCAGAGCTCTTCCCTCCTGTTTCCCTTCCTTTATTGCAAAAGCACATCAGGGAGCCCTTCTTTCAAGGAAAACCCTCGAAGTATTAGCTAATAACGTTTGGAATGACTCAAAAGTTTCTTTAGGATTATGTGCATTTTAATGGGAAATTCTGAAAAGCAGAATGAAGCCTTCAGCACCCAGAAGAATTAATCTCCCGAAAAGGATATGCGTGGGGCAGAGAGATTTCCTAATGCACCTCTGCCTGCCAGCTCATGAGCTTAACACAGCTGCCTGACAGTCACCAGGGCACAGATGCCTTCAACAAGGGGCCTCTCCGAGGCCAGCTCCTAGGACGGGAGGTCTGCAGAAACACTTATTTCAAGATCAAAACCAACAATTGCCAGAATGTCCACTAGACCCCTAAGAATACCACGGTTATGCCAGACAGGCAAACTTCCCCAGCATTGGTTTCTTGTCTTTTAAATAATGGTTGCAGAGTGATCTCTAGCACCCCTTCCAGTGTTCCCGTTCTTAAGAGAGTTTTTACTGTGGTAGCATTGGTCTACAAAATGTACATATGGGTTTCTAGCCCACAGCATCATGGTTCAGCATCTGTTGGTGCTATAGTGTGATCCCCACCAAGAGTCTGGTTTCCACCCACCACCTAACCGTTCACCCCCTTCACTGTTTTACCACCTACACCCGGTCCCTTTTCCCCTGGTACCAACCATTCTGTTGTCAGAATCGAAGGGTTTGTTTTCTTTGTGTGCTGACTTTGTCTTTCACAGTGAAAACATGCCGTATTTGTCTTTCTCTATCTGGCTTATTTCGTATAGCATAATCCCCTCAAGGTTCATCCAGAATGGCAAGATTTCACTTTTTAATAGTTGAGCAGTGTTCCATTGTGTGTGAGAGTGAGCGATTACCACATCTTCTTCATCTATCCACCCACCAGTGAACACTTAGCTTGTTTTCCTATCTGACTCTTGTGAGCAGTGCTGTAGGGAACGCAATAAAACCAGATGCAAAACAACACCAAACCTAGCAAGGAGAGAAACTGATAGCTAAACCAGCAGTCTCCGGGTTTTTCCACCTTGCACACAATTGCAAGACTACTCAAACAATGGTAACAAAATTTATTTATAAGCAAGGGGAAACCAAGTGTTACCAAGGCCACGAGCGACCAGTTATCTTACCCCAGTTATTGTCCAGTCTCTAAAGTCCTAAACAAAAGGAAGCATGAGTCCAAGATGGCCTCTTCTCTCCACTCCAAACCTGGAGCTGGAGTTCAAAGAAGCACATGTCCAAGATGGCGTCTTCTCTCCATCCCAAACCTGGAGCTGACGTTCACACAAAGTACAGTTTTCCGGTAGACTTGAATCTCAAGTTTTCCAAGTTCCAAGTTTTCCAAATTCCAAGTTTCCCAGCAAGCTATCCTCCCTTTCCCAGATGTCCAAATTCCAGTTTTCAAACCGAAAGCTTGCCTCTCTCATAACATTTCCTCTTCCTTTAGGTGGCCAAGTCTTGAGGTGTCAACCTTCCTGGCTGCCACCCAGCCTGGAACCAAGGCCCATGATGGGGTCTCCACACACTGCTTTCATCCTCTTGTGCCAGACCATTCCCACAGCTGCACAAGAGCCCCTGACCCTGGTTACAACAGAACTGAATGCATCTTTTCAAATTAGTGTTTCATGGTCTCCAGGCAGATAGCTGGATTTTATGGTAGCTCCATTTTTTTTATGGTAGCTCCATTTTTTATGGTAGCTCCATTTTTTGAGAAATCTCCATACTATTTCCCAGCGGCTGCACCTATTCACACCCACCATGTATGTATGACACATCTTTTCCAACACTTGTTTCTTCTGCTCATCTGCTGTCTCACTCAGTGGCATGACACAGTGGAAAGAGAGCTGGAAAAGGAGACTTATGAAGTCTGGTCCCAAATCTGCCACCATCCAGTTATATAACATAGTACATGTCACTTCACTTATTTAAACTTCAACTGCAAAGGCAGAAAGTTAGAGAAAACTCTGTCTAAAATTCTGTCTAGATCAACATTCTGTTGCAGGCATCAGCAGATATGATATAGCCACATCATTTCTACTCTTTAAGAGACTTCCTCAGAGATGCACATCAAAAGTTACTCCAGTTCAGAAGAAGTTAGCAAAAGAGTAAGTGGGAAACCAATTTTTGATTATTTAGAGACATATTAGAATAAATAAAAGAGCAACTTTAAGTATCTGAGAGGTAGAAAAGTGATGGCGAAATTAATATGAATATAGCATATGATTTTATTAGGCAAGCATTTAAATAAGGTTCCTGGAAAAAGGAAATAAAAGACCACATCATTGACAGAGGGAGGGTTAATAGTGGATTGTTTAATAATAATAAATAACCTACTATGAAAAACTAACTCAAAATCTGTGTTGCCATAGCCATGAGTCGTCCAGGGTGTGAGAAGATGCATGAAGTCACTGCGCAGTCCCCAGGGAAACAGGGCCAGTTACCCGGCATGCTGACGCGGTGGCCACCACTTGTGGAATATGCTGCCACCATTTCTCCTAGGCATCTTTGTTTTTTGTTTGTTTTTTTTTTAAATGTTAATGCTAATTTATTTTTTTTCTTTTTATTTATTTATATATAAATTTCACAACATTGTAATCCCAGGGATTTACCCCCCCTTCCCCTCCCATCCCCCCCTTTCCCTCCTGCTCAAAGTTGTGCACTTCAGTTTGGTGCTTAGCTTGTTTTAACTTTTCCTCAAAGCTTTTGTTTATTTTTTCACTATATCCCATATATTAGTGAAACCATTTGGTTTCTGTCTTTTTCTTTATGACTTGTTTCTGCTAATATGATTTCTTCTAAGTAGATCCATGTTGTTATAAAATTGTCGAATTTGTCATTTTTAATTGATGAGTAATATATCGTGTATATATACCACATTTTTTCCATCCAGTCATCTGTTTTGGGGCATTTAGGTTGCTTCCATGACCTTGCAGTTATAAATTGTGCTGCAGTAAACATCCGAGCACAGGTGTCCCTTTGTACCCACATTGAGGTCTCTTTTGGGTAGATTCCCAAGAGAGCAATTGCTGGGTCAAATGGTAGTTCCATTTTCATTAACTTGAGGGTCCTCCACACAGCTTTCCATAGTGGTTGGACTAGTTTACATTTCCACCAGCAGTGTAGTAGTGTTCCTTTCTCTCCACATCCTCGCCAGCAATTCTCGTTGCCCGTTCTTTGGATGTGGGCCATTCTTACTGGTGTAAGGTGGTATCTCATTGTGGTTTTGATTTGCATTTCCCTTATTACTAGTGACGTTGAGCAATTTTTCATGTGCCTGTTGGCCATTTGTATTTCCTCTTTGGAGAAGTGTCTTTTTAGTTCTTCTCCCCATTTTTTGATTGGGCTTTTTGTTTTGCTTTTGTTTAGTTGTGTGAGTTCCTTGTGGATCTTCGTTATTAAACCCTTGTCACTCATGTGGAGGGCAAAAATTTTTTCCCATTCGGTTGAGCATCTTTTAGTTTTTCCTGTTGTCTCTTTTGCTGTACAGAAGCTTTTTAGTTTGATGTAGTCCCAACTGTTTATGTTTTCCTTCATTTTTTTGCCATCTGTAGATGTTTCCAGAAAGGGATTTCTGAACTGTAATTCATGGAGAGTTTTGCCCAAGTTTTCCTCTATGTATGCTTGGTTTCAGGTCTGACCTCTAAGTCTCTTCTCCATTTTGAGTTGATTTTTGTACATGGAGTAAGGGAGTTTTCTTGGTCCATTTTTTTTGCATGTCCTAGTTCAATTTTCCCAGCACCATTTTGTTCCAAGGTAAGTTTTTCACTCCTTTGTCGAAGATTAGTTGACTACATTATGTGTGGTTTCATTTCAGGGCACTCAATTCTGTTCCATTGGTCTGACTGTTTTTGTACCAATATCTCCTAGGCATCTTTGAAAGAGATTCATCTCTGTATATTAAAGGTATTTGTAAAGTCTTTCTGAAAGAATAAATAGAAAGTGATATATGAAATACTACCATAAAATCCTATTTCTAAAATAAATTCAATTGACCAAAGTCTGCTTGTGGTTGCCGAGGCTCCTTTGGTATAATGCAATAAGAGCAACATCAGCATTAATGAAACAGAAGTCCAAGTTCTTTACCACAGTGGTTTTATAAGAGGGTGGGCTATTTGCTGTGACACCCTCTAACAAGAGGGAAAGGTGGAAACATAAAATGAACTGACAACCCGCAGCCCCACAAGAATAAGCTATATAACTGGTAATGTTTTCTCACTTCCCCCATAAATTCACCCACTGAACAACCACTAGCTCACGTACAAAGCAATCTTCTTTGATGAGTTTTCACCTGTTCCCCAAAGTCACATCCAAAAGGAACCCATTTAGATGATAAAGTGGCTGAGGCGCGTCGCAGAAAGCCCCCCACTGAATGAACCACATGAACTGAAAAAGCTGAAAAGGCAGTTCCTAGGTTTAGGTTTTCCATTACGTGTTTTCTTTGAAAGACCGGACGTGAAATCCAATACAGTTCCTCAAGATGTTGTTCCTGCTCTACTGTGGACCCAAAATGGCGGCGACCCATAGCTCACTGAACAGGTCCTGGGCTAAACTCAGCACAACTGCAAAATGGCCCCAAAGTCTGAATAATGACTTCCACCCAGCCTTGTAGGGCGGCCCCCACTTATGGGCCAAGGGGAACCCCCTCCAGGAATGATGGGCCCACTCCAGGTACGAGGCCCCTTCCCTCCTCCCCAGAATGAGGCCTTCTTTGGCCTGAGCCACAGAGTTCCAGTAGTAGGGCCCCAAGTCCATGTCTATTGTTTCTGGAGGTCCACCTGGTCCTGCGGTTTCTCTTACAGGGCACCTTGCCCAGGGCCCACCAAGGCCCTAGACTCATCCTCGCCCTCCTCTGGTTCAACTCATTTTCTAGAACTCAGGAAACCAGTTTGCTCACTAGATGGCTGATTTCTTACAAAGAATAAACTCAGAAACAGCCCGATGAAGGAGATGTGTTGAGCAAAGTGTGGGCAAAAGGCTTGGGGAGTCCCTAACATTTTCTTTAGATCTCCTGATGTTCACTCACCTGGAAACTCTCCCAAGCCTCTCCCTTGGGCATTTTAGTGGCTCCATTTTTTCCCTCTAGTCCTGTGGTTGCCCTGGCAACCAGCCCCAGCCTTTAGTACAGGCCAGGACACCTTCTTAACTTAACAATAGCTCCTTTATCACTGTCAACATTTAGGAAATTCTAAGGCTGTTAACTTGTGAGCCAAGAACTGTAGATGAAAAGGAAGGATGTGAGAGAAATCGCATTTGGTCATCGGAAAGCCCAGAGCTCTGTTTTCCTGCAAATCACACCATTGCACTAGCATTCCCGGCTTCTTCTACCGTATTTTCCTTCTAGCTCCCATCTCCTACCACAAACTATTTCACTAAATGGTTCTTTCAGCCCTGCATGTAATCCTTGCCCCATCCTATTCTTCAAACCACCCAGAGCGCCCAGAGCCCTTAGCCTGAGAGTCACTCCAGTTCATCTGCTGCTCCATTTGCCAAAGTGACCCCAGCATTGTCTGAGCGATGCCATCAGAAGCCTTAGCCAGGAGGCTTTGTCCAAAGTCTCAGAAGCTTGAATTGCCAGTCATGGTCCTTTGCCACTAAGCTCTGAGCATCATCTTTTTGTTGAAGACGCACAAACTACCTTCAACTAACAGCAGAGCCTTGGGGTGAGAATGAGAGTAAAACATAAGCTATCTGAAAATGAACTTTACCGAGAATTTTCATATGTGAAAGGTCTAATAAGAGTTCATAATAAGAACAGTGCCACTGACAAGGAAATTAGATTGCTTCTGAGCCATGAAAGGCATGGATATTACCATCATTTTAAAAATATATACTAAATGTCTTTAGGCACAATGATGATACCTATTTTCATCAAAGCTAATGAATGCCACATTTGATGTAGGAAAATGGATAAACACAATGAAAGGCTTAACATAATTCTTCAAGAGTAAAACATCTTGAGATATCTGAGTTTGAACATATTACGTACCAAGAATATTCTCAGCATATACCAAAGATATCAAGTTAAAGAGATTCAACAAATTTGAAATCGATTCTTAATATTTGTATTTTTATAAAACTCCATGGGTAAATCTGATGTGTAACCCCAAATGAAATCCACAGGCTGAGAAGACACTAGATTCAAATTAAAGAAGGAAAACTGTAACATAGTTAACTTTTAAAATAATTGAAATTATGACAAATTCTCATTCTTCCAGATATCAAAATGTGCACTTTAGTATCATTTTTTTTTAAATGTAGAAGATTAAAATTTCAACTTTTTAGTGTCATTAGAATCTCTGGCCTCCTTGATTCAACATCCCCCTGGCTCCAGACTCATCAGCCAGTTTGTGTGGGAGGGACGTGAGAAAAAAAATTGCTATCTTCCCCATCAGCTCTTTCCTTATTAATTAGCTAAGCTCTTTGGCTCCTCCGAGTTTGAAGGAAAGAAAGTCTTTGAAGGAAAGAAAGAGTGATATTGGGTGCAAATAGGGTAGAAGTCTCCAACCAACAAGCCAAAGGAAAACTGCAGGTTCTGCCGCCAGATTCTCCCAGGTTTTCCCACCCATGTATGGTAGTTGCCAGAGTCACAGTGCAATTTAAACAGGGTTTTATTAACAAGAAAACTAACAAGAGAAACGCAAAGTTCTCAAAGCCACAAGTGGCCAGTTATCTTACCCCAGTCACCATGTTTAGTCCCAAAGATCCCAAAGACACATGTCCAAGGAGGTGTCCTTTTGCCCCTCGAAACCTGAGGCAGGCATTTTGCAAAATTCAGTCTTTCTTTTCCATCTTCTCTTTGCTTCTCTCTTCAGTGCTCCCAGCTGCTCAGCTTCTCCAAGTTTCTTTCAACTTTTCCAACAAGTGCTGATGCAAAATCAGCTTTCCAAACCACTGACTTTCTCCAGGTACCAGCTTTCCGGGCCACCCTGCTCCAGTGCCACACACTAACTTTTCCAGGCCCAACTTTGGCGGCGTCTGGCCACATTCACTGGCCTGCCCTCAGCAGTCCCTGGTCACTCCCAGCCTGCCATTCGGCATCTGACGCTACACCGGCTACTCCTATGTTGGCCTCTCTCCCACCATGGCTCCTCGCCACCAACAGTTCACTCTTCCAGGGGGTTTCTGCCCAACCTGGTCACTCAGGCTGCTCTTTACCAGCCCACCATTCTCATGTCTCTCCCACCTCTCTCTCCTTGGGGCCACTTCCGGTATCCTCTTTTTATGTGCCATTTTGGCCTTTCTTGTTTCTTCCTGCAGGTCTTTCTTTCAGACCCCACCCACCAGGACAGTATGACACCCAATACAATGTTCAACTAGGTCACTACCAGAGGCCCTGGCTGCCCATCCAGCTGAGTCACCATGGTCCTACAACTTTGGCACTATGATGAGCCTCAAGCTTGCCAGCTATGTTCTGGTGCCAGAGGCTGATGCTCTCTCAAGGCATCTGGAGAGTTCCTCCAAGAAGCAGCTTGATGTCGGGTGTTCCCTGGTCATGTGTGGCTCTACTGACTGTCCACTTCTGATGCGCCCTCCATCCTGTTCCCCACAGTTTCTCCTTCTATCTGGGCTCCCTTCCACCATCCAGATGGTCCTCTCGGTAAGGATCCTTTAACAACGCTGCTTTACTTTCAGAGGATCCACGTCAGGCCCATGGGAAATGCACACACACAGCCTGGCCCCCCAGATCACAGAAGGTTGCCAAGGTGATCAGGACTTCCCCTCTCTAGGGTGTCACCGTAGCCTCGCTGGCTGTGACATGCCTGTATGGTGTCTCCAACACCCAAGGTTCCACTGCAGGTGTGGGGACAGACAGAGCGAGCCTGAGCCTGGCAGAAGGAGAACAGGTCACTCTGTGTTGTGGACTTGAGGATGATTGGGACCCCAACTTGGGTGTGCAGATGCCAAGTGCTCCCAGTGGAGGGCCAAGCTGGCCCCCAGCTGATGAGGTTGCCCTCCGACCAGGCACAAAGGGCCCAAATCCCTGATGGGAAAGGGTCTGTCTGTTTCTGGGCCCTTTGGAAGGGCTCTTATCAGGTCAGGGCATCTGGTTCTTGATCTGTGGCCCATGGAGTCTATCAAAAACCTCCCGCTGATGTTTAGCCAGAGGATGCTGGACCTGGCTGTCCAGGGGAGAATCCAGAGCCCAAGGTTAGGAGGACCCAACACCCCAACTCCCAGCGGGAGCCCAGGGGATCCCCTAGTCCCTTCCCTTCCTTCTGCCTGAAGTAAAATAACAGGAGACACCACGAAAATGCAAAGGGCCAGTGAGCCTGGGGCCAAAACACAGGCCAGAAGAGCGCCAATGAACACTGGCCCACAGGAAATAAGGAAGAGGGGGACAAGGAGCAAGGGGAAGCCGAGATGGACACTCTTGTGTGATCTGAATGAGATCACACTCATTCAGGGTGTGATCCTAAGACACTGAGCAGAAGCTGAAAAGGAAACCATGCTGCAAGCAGACAGACAGACAGAGGCAGAGATACACAGCGAGACCTGGTGACCAGACAAGGCAGGAGGACAGAAGGTATTGGAGGGAGCACGGGACAGAGAGGACACACAGGTGTGGGGCAGGGGCGAGTCAGCCAAATAGTCACACAGCTGGGTGGGGAGGAAGAGCTGGACAATGTCGATGAAGAGGCCTCACCCACAGAGAACTGGTCCTCCGTAAACTATGGCCAGAGGGTAGACCATCCCTGCCCCCTCTTGAGCCTGGCCACCTCAGGTTGTCCTCCTGGTCTAGCTCCTTTTATTTCTGATCTTTCAGTTCTCTTCTCTTAAATAAACTTGCCTCTATCACCCACTCAAAATTAATTAATTAATTTTTGATGAATAAATTTTAATTAATAAATTAATTAAGATATACCCAGAAAGGAACAGAAGCAAGTAGGGTTCCCCATTGTATTCCCTAGGCTGGAAAACTCCCAATGGCCACGGAAGTATCAAGTCACAAACACCCACGCCCAACTGTCCAGAGGGGCTTCCCAATAGGCTCCCAGTGAGCAGGTGAACCCCCCTGGCAAAAAGCTAGCAGTCAAGTGAGCGCCAAGTGATTCCAACTGGCTCTCGGCAGAAAGAGGCTAATAGCATGGGGGGGGCCCCAAAACAAAAGGCCTTTCTTTGTTGAAAGGGGGGTTCACAGGGCCCCCTTGGCCAATTGGGCACATCAAATGGAAATGGTGGGTACCCAACTTTCATGTTTAGGGGTTCTCATTGTAGCTGCAATTTGGGGCACCCCATGGGAAAAGTGGGGGACTCCACTTTGACTTTTTGGTTTCACTGTGGAGGCTCCCTTGGGTACTGTGAGGACCCCCATATTAGTTTTCAGGGTTTACTTAGTGGGGTTCCCCTTTGTACTTTTGGGGCCCCACTTTGGCCTTTTGGGATTCACAGAGTAGGGACACCTCTGGCTAGGGGGGCTCCCTCTTTGAGAATCCCTTGGGATTCTCACATCAGAGGCTCCTCTTGGCAAAGAGCGTTCACAGCTGAGTTCAGCTGTTGGCAATGGGAGACCATAATAGGTGCTCATTGAAGGGGTTCCTGGCAAGGATGCTCTCTTTCAAGCCCAGCCTTCACTGGTAACAAGTGCTCAGCAAAATCACCAAGAGCTCTGAAGGCAGGTGTTCATGTGGCTGAACTGGTCATTGTGACCAAAGGGGGCCAAGAGATCAAGTACAGCCAGATCACCCACCTGTGGTTGCGATAGTGCATGTGTCAACTGGACTCACCCTTTTTAGAACAGCACAACATTTGCAGGCAGTCGTGCAGCTTCTAATCCATGAACACAGGGTATCTAGGTTTTGCTTGTTTTCTTTCCTTCACAGCTTTGTAGTTTTCAGCATATTTTAAATGTATCTTATCAGATCTGATATCACGTAGGAAACAAGCAAAACGGAGTACTTAACTAAACTTACAAAGTGGGAGCAGCTGGCCCTATAAAGCCATCCATTCACCAGGTTCTTCCCAGCTCTAACCTTAAGAGGAGGCAAAAATAGATTTACTCATTAAAATTAAAATAAGATTTACTCATTAAAAATTCAAAGTAAACAAGAGTCACTGAGTACACAATGAACCCCTTTTGATTATCTTACCCACCAGTTCAGTCTCTAGTCCAAAAACTGCACATGGCTGCAGCAGCCATGTGCATCCACAAAACGGCAGCTGTTCCACCTTCAATCCATATGAAGGAACCAAGATGGCATCATCACTCCTTCCTCCAAAGACACAGCTATTCACTTCAAGCCAGATGAAGCCAAGATGCCCCCACCGCTCCTTCTTTAAAAGTGGGAGATTCAAATCCAACAAGGAAACCAGGATGGCGTCATCAATTCTTCTCCAAAAGGCACAGCTCTGGCATTCTTCCAGCTTCAACTCTGAATTGGCCCTAAACCAACAAGACTCACTTGATACAACAGCAGCACCACTTTAGACTTTTCATGATGAAAACAACAACACAGCAAATTCTCTTCAGTTCTCCAATTTCCAAGCTTCACAGATACAAAGTTTAACCAAATTCTCAAGTACCAAATTTCCAAGTCAGCTTACACAAGTTACAAGTTTCTCCAACATGCTTCCCCCGAGCGCCTCATCTGCCCAGAAAAGGGAAGGAAGGCAAGGCCACAGAGTGGCTTCCTTCCCTACCTGCTGCCTGCCTATGGCCCAGGCAGCTTCTGCTGCTCCTCCAGCCTCCCTACTGCTCCTCTGCTTTCTCTGTCTCTCTCCTCGCCACGTCTTTTGTCCCAGTGTTCTTCCTAATCTCCTCAACCTCTTCTCCTCTCATGAGAAGGCTTAACTTCCCTTCTCTAAGTCTCCACCCACAGGGGCACAATGGCTGCCATTCTAATGCAGCATTACTATGCTGGGGACCATGGGTCCCCCAATTTCATCACAGCCCCCATCAGATTGATACCTAAATATTTCCCTTTTAATATGAATGCAAGTGGTAGTATGTTCTCCTAAACTCAAATTCCAATTATTTATAGGAACGCAGGGGGCCTTTGTCATCTTTCTATCTTCCATTAGCTGTCAGAAACCTTGTTGGTTCTTTGGGATTTTCTACCTATTTCATCATCTGCATTTTGAGTTCAAGGTCTCCAAATCTGAAAATATTAAGATGCTACTACTATACGATGCTATTAAGATGTTACTAATATCCTCTGGATTTATTTCTGATGCAGTAGGTACTGATAGCTAACCACATAACAAAAGTTCTTTGGGGTTCTCAGCCCTAAGAGCATAAAGATGATCAGACACCAAAAAAGAAAAAGGGAGAGACTGAATGTTCCTACATTAAGACAAAAGCATTCCTTTTTTCTCTCAGAAACCCAGGGCACAAACGCAGTTGTGTTTCTTGTTTCCTTCCTGTGTAGTTTCAGTCACTTCTATTAATTGCAGCCTTTGACTTAATAAATAAATATATACCATAAATACGTGTTTTATATTACAAATAAATCAACAAAAGTAGCTCCCTTTTAGTCCAGAATAGGGAAAGGGTGGGGCTTGGAGAACCTTCAGCCTTGCACAGCATTTTAGTAAACAGGCAACACTCACAATGCAGCATCTCTGCATATTCTAACTGCTCCCAGTGGCACAAAGGAACCCAGGACAGCTGGGTCCTCAGCTCAAGGCATGACCAGGCTGGGGTCAAAGGTGCAGCTCCACCGAGTTCTCATCTGGAGGCTCTGAGGCAAAATATGCTCCTAAACCACTTTCTTGCCTGTAGCCAAGCTTAGCTCATTGTGATTGTGAGTGGAATTCCCATTCCTTTCTGCTGCCACACTCTGAGCGTTCTCTGCCTTCCCAGTCAAGCCAGGCCTCACACTTCCAATCTCTGACTTCCTCTTCTGTGACCAGCTTGAGAAAAAGCTCAGCATCCAAAGGGCTTATGTGATTAAGTCGAGTCCATCCAGATAATCTCCTTATCAACTGATTTGGGACCTTAATTAAATTTGAAAACAATCTCCAGGAGTATTTAGATTAACATTTGATCAAATAACTGGGAGAAGGTACAATACACCACAAGTCAGGAATCTTTTGGGGTGGGGGATTTATCTTAGCATTCTGGCTACTGTAATACCCGCAGAGATGTGGATAGGTGTGGCGCTGATGACCCTTTTTCTACCATTCGTCATAAGTTTATATTGACTTTTATCTTTTTTTTTCTTCTTCACTATCTCTTTGCTGTTCCCTGCCCCCTCAGTCAGCACCTCAGATGTCAGAAATCCCTTGTCCAATGGGGTGACGCCATCTAAATTTTATTCTTAAAGATTCTGAATGCTCAATGGTCTTGTGGCTTTATTTTCTGTTTTTTTGTTTTTGTTTTTTGAAACTAGGTCTTACTATGTTGCCCGGGGTAGTCACGAACCCGCGGACTCAAGCGATCCCCAGCCTCAGCATCCCAGGTAGCTGAGATTACAGGTGCCCACCACCACGCCTGGCTGCCTTTTTGAGAAACAGGTCTTGCTATGTTTGCCCAGGGTAGTCTCGAACCTGCGAATTCAAGTGACCCCAGGCTTCTTGTCTCCCAGTACTTGAATTACAGGCACGCACCACCATGCCGGGCTATTTTCTGTATTTTTCACTAGCATTTTCTACTGGACATTAGAGCATGAAGAAGCATGCCAGAGAATGCCTGGGATTCCACACATGATCCTCCTGGCACCCCTTGTGTAGCAAATGATGCTCCCTTGGTAATCCGGAAGAATGACTGAGCCAATAGTATCCCCCTTCTTTGCTCATCGGTTCATCGACATGAGGAATCTGAAGGGCCCAGTTTGTGACTCAGTTTTCAAACAAATGTCCTCATGCCTCTTTGGAAGCTGTGTCATCCAGACCTGCAACCCCAGCTGTGGAGTCAAAAATCAAAAACATCAGTCGGTGAAATATTTTGGGGAAATAGAAAGAAGAAATACCTTCACTTCTACTCTTGGATTTGGACCCAGTTGGCTCCAAGTACAGTGCCTAGCAGAGGGGAGCGTGAAGGTAGCATTGCTGTCAGAGAATGTACTACTACGATGTAATCTGGTCTCTTAAGACTTTGTCTTCTCATTCCCAGTGGCCATTTAACTTTTTTTTTTTTTTTAAGAGACTAGGTCTCACTATGTTGCCCTGGGAACATCAGACTCTCATTGCCCCGGGTACCCCAGACTCAAGCGATCCCCAGCCTCAGCCTCCCAGGTAGCTGGGATTACAGGTATGCACCACCACGCCCAGCTATTTTTTGAGACTAGGTCTCTCTATGTTGCCCCAGGTGGGTCTCAAACCCGCCGGACTCAAGCGATTCCCAGTCTCAGCCTCCCATCCTAGGCTGGGATTAAAGCCACACCACCGCGCCCAGCTTCATTTCACTTTTCTAACAGGCCACTGGTTCTGGGGATGGGAGCTTTTCACTGTATTCCATATGAGCTCCATGCTGCACATCTTTCTACTGGGTTTACAATGAATTTCTAGCTGCTGAGTGCCTTGAGGGCAAATAAGATCTTAAGTCCACTGACTGTTGAGCAGAAAAAAGCACTGCAGGGAGGGAGAGCGAACCCACACCCAGAGGATAGATGGATTCCAGTCATACCTAACCAGGGCCCTTCGCTAATAGAGTCCAAAGGAATCCCCCAACTGTAGCTGGCACCCTAGGAGATGGCGTCTCACTGGGAACCCAGCTCTGAGCTCTGGGAGCAACGATAGCTTCATTTCTAATACACAGTTTACAAATTGTCACCAAGATTTCCTCTCTAATCCTCTGGTGCCCCTTGGGGATGTCATAAAACTCAACCAAAACTTCTTTTTCAGGACAGGCATGGTGGCGCGTGCCTATAATCCCAGTTGCCTGGAAGGTTGAGGCTGGGGACTGCTTGAGTCTGCGGGTTCGAGACAACCTTGGGCAACCTAGCGAGACCTAGTCTCTTCAAAATAAAATAAAATAAAAATTGTTTCCTTAAAGCCATGTTTTTGAATTTTCCAGGAATGTTTCCAAAAGTTTCGTAAACGGGCATGAGTTATTTTCATAATGGAAAACATTTTATTATTTATTTATTTATTTTTAATACGTAATGATCTTTATTGAGAATAACAGGGTCAGGTTTCTAAATGCTCTGAGTGCTCCGCACCAACAGGGGGCAGAGTTATGTTCGGTTCTATCACTTCCACAGCAGCACAAAGTCTTTTGGAGACAGTGGTAGGAGATTAGTTTTAGGCAAAGTGAAGTCAGCTAACTTTAGGCAAAGAGGAGTAATCACTCATTCTTTTCTGTTTGCCCTCCTCTGTGGCCATGATTCCGATGAGTAATGGTGTCGGATAAAAGCAGAGCTCAGAAGTAGTGCTGGGCCGGGCATGGTGGCGCGTGCCTGTAAACCGCAGTCTAGAAAGTCACAGCAGGGGCGAGGGATCGCGGTTCGAGTCCCACTTGGGGCAACATAGCGAGCCCTAGTTCCAAAAAAATATAGCTGTGTGTGGTGGCGTGCGCCTGTAATCCCAGCTACCTGGGGAGCTGAGGCTGGGGATTGCTTGAGTCTGTGGTACCCTGGGCAATGTGAGCCTGCGGTTCCACGGGCAAAAATAGGGAGACCTAGTCTCAAAAAAAAAAAAAAAAAAGTAGTCCTGGGATTCTAGGG
This sequence comes from Uropsilus gracilis, assembly GCA_004024945.1. NCBI lineage: Eukaryota > Metazoa > Chordata > Mammalia > Eulipotyphla > Talpidae > Uropsilus > Uropsilus gracilis. Next base: position 43,624 of record PVHY01009979.1, read on the forward strand.
TTCACAGAGTCTCCATCTCTCTGTCATTGGTGGAATCTCCTGTGAGGGGACTTAGAGTCCACGCGTGCTGTATAATTTGGGGCAGGTCCAGGGTCTGTGTGAGTCTGTTTCCCCCTCACCTGTGGTCCTGTGTTCATGATCCCTATCTACATGGCACCTCTCATTAGTTGCCTTCACATCCTAGCCCACTGAACAGGGAGGCTTTCGTCTCAGTTATTTTTCAATATTCATTTTCTGTTCTTTATTTGTATTCCTTCTTTTCTTTTCTTTTCTTTCTTTTCTTTTCTTTTCTTTTCTTTTCTTTTCTTTTCTTTTCTTTTCTTTTCTTTTCTTTTCTTTTTTTGAGACTCGGTCTCGCTACTTTTGCCCAGGGAACCTCAGGCTCACGTTGCCCAGGGTACCACGGACTCAAGCAATCCCCAGCCTCAGCTTCCCAGGTAGCTGGGATTACAGGGGTGCGCCGCCACACCCAGCTATTTTTGGGGGACTAGGTCTCGCTACGTGCCCTGAGTGGGACTTGAATGGCGATTCCTGGCCCCAGCCATGGCTTCCTAGGCTGCTGCTTACAGGCATGCGCCACCATGCCCAGCCTGTATTACTTATTTTCTATTACCCTTCTGCTATCAGCTACTGGAAAGGTTCTGTTTTAGCCATTATGAAAAGTTGGCATGTTTTTTCATTATGTCTTGGTGTAAGGCAGTCAAAATCACACAAAGTAATGATAACAGTTTTCACTTTTAAAAAGAAAACAGACCACAAGTTCAAATCTATGCAATGTGTCCTATCTACCCCCAACACCAATGAAGAGAAATCGCTTCATTGTATTCCTTGTATCTCCACATGGGAATTATTTGTTCCATTAAAAAGTTAAATAATTTTGCCCCCTTTTTTTTAAGATTTAGCCATCTCAGAATACAAATTTTTATTTCATGAGATGAAACAAACTTCTCGTGCAAAGAGCAAAAGCAAAACTACCTTTGCAATGGAAATTAGGATTCAAAATATCTATCATCCATCTACCTGGCTGGCTAGCTGGCCATGTCTTACAATGCACTTAAGACAGTGGTTCTCAGTCCTGATTAAAGAAGCAGCTGGAAATTTTTTTGTTGTCATTGTGGCTTGCTCATTCCCCCCTCCATGGAAAACATCTCTGCATCATCCATTCATTAAACACGGATTTATTGACTATCTTCTCTTCTACAGCTATTAATATGGCAATGAAGAGGCAAAGTACTTGGCATTTATATTCTTGAATATCATGCATAAAACAAATACCTGTAAAATGAAATGCCAAATGTTTTTAAGATTTGAAAACAAACAAGCGAGATAGAAACTTTCTCAGGAGCTGGGTGTGGTGGCACGCACCTATAATTCAAGCAGTGGGAGGCAAGAAGACAGGGATCGCTTAAGACCTGTTTCTCCAAAAAGCAGCCAGGCGTGGTGGCGGGCACCTGTAATCACAGCTACCTGAGAGGCTGAGGCTGGGGATCACTTGAGTCCGCAGGATCGGGACTACCCCAGGCAACATAGTGTAATCTAGTCTCAAAAAAAAAAAAAAGAAAAGAAAAGAAACTTTCGCAGGAAGAGGATCGGGTGGAAGGAAGCTAGCCAGGCTGGCCAGGGAGGGTCCGGTGACATTCGAGCAAAGACCTGCATGGATAGAGGAACACATCCTGTGACATCCCTGCCTGAGGAAACAGAGGCTTTGCAAAAGCCCAAAGTACAAAACTAGGGGAGACCCTGTGGCACCACAGTAGCACATTTGACTCCAAAGTGCAAAACTTATAAATATTCGAGGAATGGTAAGAAGGCTGATGAGGCTAGAGAAGAATGAGTCTGATGGAGACAGGCTGGAGAGGAGGTGAGAGAGCAGCAGATAAACACAGGGCGTTTTGGCCAAAGTGTGGAGGTTTTTTTTTCCCTTGTATTTCTATATATTTTTTATTTTTAATTGCATATATCATATATATTTATTTTATATATATATTTCTATATTTCTCTTTATATATATTTATGTATTTATATATTCTCTATATATATTTATATATAGAGAGAGAATATATATTATATATTTATATACATTTATATATATTTATTTTAATTGCATATATCTATATATATATTTATTTACATTGTTGTCTACCCCAAGGTTCTCCTACCACCTTGTCTCCATAAGCCATCGTCTTACTCTCTTGTGCTCATCCCTCCTCCAATTTAACCTTCCCTCCCCATCCCTTGCTCTATGCTTCAGTTCTATTGACAGCTTGTTAACTTTAACTTTTCCCTTGTCCTTTTGTTTGTCTTCCCTATATCCCGCATATAGGTGAGACCATCTGGTGTTTCTCTCTTTTTTTTCTTGATTTATTTCCTTTGGTATGGTTCCTTCTAGGTCCATCCATGTTGCCGCAAAGGATGTAAGTTTGTCTTTTTAGATTGCTGAATAATATTCCATTGTGTGCATATACCACAACTGTCTAAGCCATTCATCTGTTGGGGACATTTGTGTTGTTCCCATATTCTGGCTATTATGAACAGTGCTGTGATAAATATCTGAGTACAGGTGTCTTTTTGAATTAGTATTTAGGTGTCCTTTGGGTAGATTCCAAGAAGTGCAATTGCTGTGTCGAATGATAATTCCATTTTCAGTGTTTGCAAAGTGTGGAGTGGAAACTCGCTACCAAGTGCAAGAGAAGCCAGCGGGGTGTCAAGCAAGGCTGTGCGTTGGTGTGTACGCCTAGCTGTTCTGGTGCTATATAGAGAATCCTAAAGTTGGCAGAGTTCTTGGGGTCCAGGGAGGCTTCTCATTTTAAGACTGGACAGTTGGGGTTCATACAGGATCAAGGAGGTCCACTCTTGGAGACCAAAGGGCAAAGACAGGCATGTAGGTGCTGCAAGGTCAGGATGACACAGTGACGGACATGAAGCAGTTATCTTCATGCTTCTATAATCATCATCACCACATCTCTAAATGAATTGTTCATTAGTCTATTTCCACGCACACACTAGCACACACTAATTTAGTGAATGACCAGTCCTCTGGGAGCCTCAGGCTTTCATTTCCTTCATCAAGACACTTTAAGCCCAGTGGCTGGCACAGAGACTGCTGAAAAATAACTGTGGAATGAATGAATAAGAATGAGTGACAAGTGCCACCTATTAAAAATGATTACTATTCCATTTGCTTCCAACACAACCAACCTTTTCATTCCTGTTTGTTGCTTTGTTGCAGGATATTTTTAATCCCCTTAGAGAAGGCAGCGTTTATGATGGCCTTCCAAAATCCACACACCCAATAAACATTTCCCTGTAGAATTCAAACCCCTGAAAAAAGACTGTACCTAGCGACTTGCTCCTGACAAACAGAATATGGCAAAAGACACGACTGTCCCTTCCAAAGACAGGTTACAAGGAAACTGGGCTTTCATCTAACACGCCTTCTCTTGCTCTCTCACGCTTTAGCTCTGAGGGAAGCCAGTTGCCAGGCTCTGATCTGCCCGATCGCAAAACCCATGTGGCAAGGAAGTGTTGCCTCTAAGGATCAGAGAGCACCCAATTTCTGCCAACAGCCATGAGTGAACCTAAAAGCAGACTCCCCCGGGTTGACTTTCCAGGTCACTGTGCTCTTAGCTGACACCTTGCCTGTAGCCTGTGCCGGCAACTTGCAGCTAAGCTACTCTTAAATTCTTGACCCTCAGAAGCTTGAGACAAATGTTTTGAAGGGAATAATTTGTTACACAGCAACAGCTACTACATACACTCCTCACTCTTCCTATGTGGGAGGGTATTCAGTTCACAGACTGCTATGCTGATCTCATTCAACCCCAATAGCAGTCTTAGAGGATTATCACCATTTTACAGATGAAGAGGAATCAACCAAAGTTGTAATTAGTAAGTTCTAGAGTGGAGGCTGGAGAGATCTTAACCATTGGAAGTACTAACCTAGCTAGTTAGTTCTGATATGGGAGGGGGGAGAGAAAGAGAGAGAGAGAGAGAGAGAGAGAGGCTTTCTCTTTACTAAAAAATCCTTTTCCCACTTTTCCTAAACTAGGGAAAAGCCTCTACCAGGCAGGAGTCTTTGTTAGCCTTTAAGCTGCCATAGACTCACTAGTTACCTTTGTCATTCAAATACCTGCCACTTGATTGGTTCTCCCAATCCAGAAGGAAAAACCTAAAACCTGCAGCTTGCCTGCTGTTCCAAGGCACTTTACACTGTTGGTTCTTCTCTCCACCCACAGTCACCTTACTATAATTCCAAATCCAGAGCAGACTCTTAAAGTGAGCAGACTATTTATTACTAAACAAAGGAATTACCTATATATGTACTCAAGATAAATATGAAAAACCCAGTTACCCTGCCGGTGTCCACTCTGTCCTTTAGTCTCTCATCATGTCACCACATGGCCAGTCATACAAAGTTCAACAGCATGTTTTCCAAACACAGTGCATCCTTCTTTCTTCCTTTGGTGTATTCCAGCTTTTCCAAGCATGTAGTTGAAGGTGTGATGTTCTTCTTTTCCTATGGTAGTCTCTTGACTTTAGGGAGTAGAAAAACTCCAAGATTTAGGAGCCAACCAAGTCCATTTAATCAGGCCTAGCTCATGGCCACTCCAAAAGCATCTAAGCCAACCAAGTATGGCAAACTCCAATATGGAGTTCAATTTTCCAAACTCTTCAGACTCCTTTAGCACGCACTAAGGCCATGAGTTCACCAGCCTGAGCCAACCGGGGCCAGGCCACTTTCAGTCATGTGGCTGCTCATATTCTCCTTCTCCCTCCAAAATGGCTCATCCCAAAATACTGATCCTCTCTCTTTGTCTTAAACTCTATTTACATTATCACTCTATTCTTCCTCCATGCTCCCCCTCCCCACCCCACCCCTGCCCCAAGACAGGACTCAGGAGGGAGTCCTATCAATTACATCAAAAAAACTTTGTTTTTCCTTTCTCCTCCCCTATGAACTTGAATCTTGAAATTTATCATTCTAAAGCAACAGGGAAGTACCTCCTTTATCAATGTATATACCAGCTGTGTTAATGGAGGTACCCAGGGGTTACCTTCCAACAACTCCTTCCCAGATTTATCAATGTATGTATCAGAAATGATAATGGAGGTACCCAGGGGGGTTACCCTCCAACAGTTCTATTTCATACTACCCATTGAAAAACAAAAATGAAAGCTGGGCACCATGCCACATGCCTGTAATTCCAGCTATTTGGGAGGTGGAGGCTAGGAATCACTTGAGTCTGTGGGTTCAAGTCCCTGGACAACATAGTGAGACCTAGGCTCAAAAACATAGCTGGCCATGGTGGTGCATGCCTGCAACCCCAGCTACCTGGGATGCTGAGACTAGGTATTACTTGAGTCCGTGGATTTGGTACTACCCCAGGCAGCATAGCAAGACCTAGTCTCAAAAAAAAAAAAAAACAAAAAAACAAATGTTTCTGACTAGATTAGCACTAGTGATTTTCTTATCTATAAAATGACAACTACATGATCTTCCCTAGGAAAAAATATTCATTAAAATATCATAAAATATAACAAAAGAATCTAGAAAATAGAATGGTCTCTCCCTTAAAAAAATAAACTATTACTTTATATAAGTGCTTAAGTACCGGTTTGTTGTTTCAGCTAGTTGGCTCAATATTATGCAAAAAAAAAAAAAAAAAGGTTGGGGCAGAGAAAAATAAAAATTACTATGCTCTTGTCTCAGATAAATTTCAGCAACAATCTACTCGTTGATTATGATAATAATATCTTGTTATGAAAATGTCTTAATAAAGCCCATTATGTAAGGTACTTAGTAACTAGGTAGATTCTTTTCTCCCAAAGTCTTAAAATCTTCAGGTAAAGACATTAAAACAGTAAGAAATGTGGAGTTCTTGATGAGGAATATAATTAACAGACATTTTTATCCATGTTCAATTATCTACCTGGTCACCTGCTTTGCATTTTCTGAATCTCTGTTTCACATCTTGCCTACTGGCTATTTTCACTTCCACATTAACCATTCATGTCTCACTCCACTGTGCCTTTAGTCTCTACCCAACTGCATTATGTGAAATGACCATACATCCTAATTGACAAATCAACTGGACACTTTTCATCCTTTATCTTCCTAGAGCATTCAGTTTCTTCTATTTTTCAGTAAATTAGAAAGCAAAACCATCACTAAGAGTGGGAAAAAAGATAGTGGCCTCTGAAAGAAGCAGACTTCTCAATTCATTTTCCAGGAATGCATCATATCCTTCCACTAAGAAATACCCACACAATTCACACACCAGATATGAAATTGACTAAAATGATACCATCAATTTAATGATAGATTCTTTCAGTAATTTAAGTATCAAAACTACCAATTATCTACCTACTTGTGATAATAAACAAGAATAAATGATGGAGAGAATATTATTTAAAAGTTCCTGTGTTTTCAATATCATTGAAGCCACAAAAACCTTGTTGAAATAATATAAGTTTTGTTTTGTTTTATTTTTTTCAGAATCCCAAACATGGAAGTGTTAGGCCAATGATGAAGAAACACGGGTAACCTTTTTCCTTGCTGCCAACTTCACAGAATCCACTAAACACCTTACCGACCTGGAACAGAAATTTCTACAGCTGTAAGACATATCACATGAAATTGGAGATGACAACCTCTAGAACTATGTGGAAGTACCAATTAACAAGATATCCAAGGACCTGTCCAAATTGTATAAGAAGTGAAAGTCAATGGTTATAGCTACCTAGGGCAAAGTTAATAACAGAAATGCAATTATGGGAGAATGGAATTAAAAAAAATACTGCTTGTGAAAAGTAAAAAATAAGTATCAGTCATCGATGAGCAGTTTACATGTCCAGAGGAAGGAAACTGTTTGATTTCCGAGTGCTTCCCAAACATGGTATCCAAAAAGAAACTTATGGAATTATCACTTTCACAAAAACAAGTTATTAGCAACTCATAGAGTTTAGGGAAGCAAAGGTGCTAGGTAATACTATTCTGAAAGGATAGCCAAGTCTGTCTGTACTACACTGACCTGTATCACAATATAATTGATCACAAATATAAAATCACAAATATAATTGTGATATATCACAATATAATTGATAACAAATGGCTATTCTGGAAATTTCTAACAGAGAACAGGCAAGAGGGCAACAAAAGTGAATCTAGGGGTAGTGAGGGCACATTGCATCTGGAGATGAGGGTAAGTGCCTAAAAAATAAAACATCTTTGGGCAGAATTCTGGCAGGATCCAAACACTCACTTTCTAGAATTTTCAAGAACAAGTCTAGATCCCATGATGGTTGTTAAATTATTACAAACTTACTGATATAAAACAGCACAATTTCTTTCATGCTACAGTTCTGGAAATCAAAAGTGTGAAATGGAACTCACTAGGTGTTAGAAGCTTGCATTCCTTCCAGAAGCTCAAACAACGAATCAAGTTCTTGCCTTTCCAGCTTCTGGAAACCAGGAATACCCACATTCCTTAGCTTGTGGTCCCTTCCTTTACCCTCAAAGCTAGCAAGAGCAGGCTATGTTCTAATCATATAACACCGTATCATTCTGACCTCCTTTTCTGCCATGCTCTTCCCTTAAATTCCCTTGATATGTCATCAATTCCACCTGGCTAACTCAGGCTAATCTTCTTATCTTAGCTTCTAAAGTAGCACAACATATTCTTGGTCTCTGGGGATTAGAAGAACAGACATCCTGAAGTGGGTGAGGTTATTATTCAGCTTACCACAGAGACAGAGGCAAATTTCTGGAATAAGGACTTACAATGAGGACAAAGGCAGAAGTCCAGTTCAATAAGATGGACATGCTGACAGCCTAATGGTTGGACATTCGGGTAAGCCATATGTCAGAAGAGAAACCACACAGGAAAAATCAATGAGCTGTGGTTAGGAAACAAGTTGGAGACAGAAAAGTTCTTCCTGGACAATCTTGACATTAATGTCCCATCACTCCATTGGGCAATGCAGGGGGTTGATGGGACTCAGCCTATGAAAGCTCTTGCCATTACACAGGCAAATATTTCAGACTCATCTGGGACCCCTTTTGGGAAGGAGGCAGGATGCTGTGTTTACTTTGCAGCTGAGATAGTTGGAAGGGTTATTATGAACGTTATTGTGAGAGGTTAGTCTGTGTTCTTTGTCCCTCAGCTGTTTCCCTCTTTCTCATGCTCTTTTCTACTCTCGGTTCTGTGCAGGGAGATAGCTTATCTCTATGCATTCTCAGAGAAGACGTGTAGCAAGAAAGAAACATATAAAAAAATCCAAGTATTTCTTCTCGGTGTTTGTGCCTCGAAAGCATATACGCTCAAGACATGGGACTAAATGTTGAAGAACATCATCAGGGAGAACAGGAAATTCAACAGGCATCAAAAGGTGCTTCTGCATTGTGGGAAGGGAGGCAGACGAGAATGACGAGATAGGCAGTGGTGGTTATTCGAGAGCATCCAACTCTGCTGACAGATCTCTTCCCAGTGCAAACAGGGCAGAGATTCCTGGTGTATCCAGGCAGATGCAACTTTAGTTGGAATCCCATTTCCAGCTCTTTGGTGAGACTGAAGAATCTCTGGTCCTAGGAACAGTGTTCTTTGGAGGAAGCCTCTGAATTGACTGAGATTAAGTTTCTGTCACTCCCACAGAATGGGAAAAAAACAGATTCCCAGAGACAATAAACGGGGACTCTAGGTGACATTAAGATAATAGCTCTAATGAGGATACCCTTGAATGGGAGCTAGAAATAATAGCACGCATCTGAATATACTCCTTTCATGTCAGCTGCCTCTACCTCAGAGGTCAGTGCAGACAAAATGAGACAGGAACCTATCACCGGGCACCGCATAAGACTGATGCAACTGGGGTTTGCAATCCATAGACAAAGCAGTTGAAAGCAGATAGATGATATTTAAGGATCTCGAGAGAGGGGTGGTGCTCTTTTCCACAGCTCAGAGAAGGACGGTGTTGAGCCCTACTGCTCGCTCCACGGAGATTTGATTCACTGAGCCTGGCAACCATCAGAAGCAGTGATTTCGTGTCAGACAGGCATTCTTCCCCAGCAGGGGCAGCACTGATGCTTGAATGAAAGAGAAAAGTTTCACTTTGCCCACGGGAGCCCCAACCACTCCCAGTGAAGTTTGAAATGTTTTCTCGCACAGATTTAAAACACTCAGGAGAGTCTTATTCTCTGTGAACACCCTCGCTCCTGTGGGCCAGTCTGACGCAGAGGGTCAAGCGGCAGACACGCCAGGGAGCCGCTGGCAAGAGGCAGCTGCTTCTTCCGCACACAGTTCAGGGTAACAGCTGCCTGGTAGGAGGGGAAACATCCCTCTATCTTTCCGGTTCTACTCAGATGTGTACATTCCAAACCTTGCGGACAAAACGAGGCCATAGAGCCTGAGCTAAGGACTGGGCTGGGGACTGGGGCTTCAAGGAGAGAGGATGAAGCATGATGGGCAGGGAAAGCATGATGACCGGAAATCTGTTGAAGCACAAAAGCCTAAGAAATGCAGCGTAGGGGATCAAGATAGAAAGTCCATGACTGATTGATTCAGTTGACTGGTCTGCAGCCTAGTTTCTTCTGGAATCTTCCTCATTCTGTCTTCTGTCATGTCAGGCCATGTACTGCCACCAATGATAATCCACCCGGAGCACCAGGACACACAAAGTTCATATAAACACGTAACTTCCTAGTAGGGGTGCTCAGCCTTGGGATATGAATCCGCTGGGTCAATACTGGTACTAAAAAACCTGCTCCTTGCCAATCCCGGTGTCCTCATTCCCTCAGTGCAGCTCTCAAGGAGGGCATTCAACGATGAGGAAAGCATGACTCATGACAAAGACCAGATGCTCTGTAATCAGATGTTTGCTCTGCACTATATAGATCGCTTGCTCTGATAGAAAAGTTACGTCTAGAAGCCCGGGGCAGTGGTGTGCATCTGCAATCCCAGCTACTTGGGAGGCTGAGGCTAAGAATCACTTGAGTACATGGGTTAGAGACTACCCCAGGCAACATAGTGAGACCTAGCCTCAAAAAAAGAAATAGCTGGACATGGTGGCACGCACCTGTAATCCCAGCTACCTGGGAGGCTGAGGCCAGGGATCACTTGAGTCCATGGTTTCAGGACTACCCTGGGCAATATAGCGAGACCTAGTCAAGGAAGGAAGGAAGGAAGGAAGGAAGGAAGGAAGGAAGGAAGGAAGGAAGGAAGGAAGGAAGGAAGGAAGGAAGGAAGGAAGGGAGGGAGGGAGGGAGGGAGGGAG